>JAJJMC010014301.1:2352536-2413254 GCA_023531435.1 Papaver californicum | reverse complement strand
TATAATATTTACCAAAATAATTAACAAAATGACCCATAAAATCAATGCCCCAAACATCAAAAATTTCAACGAATAATATAAACTTTTGTGGCATTTGATTTTGAGCACCTAGATTGTCCGTTCTTTGGCATCTATCACAAGCTGTGTATAAGGTAGGCCAATAGAACCCACTTTAAAGTACCTTCAAATCAGTTCTGTTTGGGCCAAAGTTTGCTCCACAAGCATATGAATGACATAAAGACAAGATATGATTGTACTCAGATTCGGGTACACACCTTCGTATAAGTTGGTATGAACAATATTTCCGTAGGTATGGATCATCCCATATATATTGATTAGCAATATTTTTAAGTTTGTCCCTCTCATCACGGGACAAATTCCTTGGGATTTGTTTAAACACTAAATAATTCATAATATCAGCATACCATGGTTCTGAAACTGCAGTTGATAATAGTTGCTCATCTGGAAAGCTTTCACACAATGGTATAGCTTCTTCGTCTACAGTAAGACGACTCAAGTGATCCGCAATAGTGTTCTCAATGCCTTTCTTGTCTTTAATTTCGAGATGAAACTCTTGTAAGAGTAGTATCCACCGAATGAGCCTTGGTTTCGCCTCCTTCTTTGCAAGTAAGTACCTAAGTGATGCATGATCAGAAAACACAACAACTTTCGTACTAAGCAAATAAGAAAGAAACTTCGCCAATGCAAATATGATTCCTAAAAACTCATTTTATGTGGTGGTGTAATTTTTTTGAGCACCATTCAACGTTCTGGAAGCATAATAAATGGCATGGCGTAGTTTCCCAGTTCGCTGGCCTAATATTGCACCAACCGCATAATTATTGGCATCACACATAAACTTAAAAGGTTTGCTTCAATCCGATGGTCTAATGATATGGGTTGTTATCAAAAGTTCTTTCAAATGATTGAACGCCGCCAAACACTTCTCATCAAAGTTAATAACCACATATTTTTGCAATAATTGGCATAATGGTGATGCAACCTTGGAAAAATCCTTGATAAACCTGCGATAAAATCTTGCATGGCCAAGAAAAGCACGAATCTCCGTCACCGTAGTGGGAGGGGTAAGAGCACGAATAAGATCTATATTAGATTTATCAACTTCCAAGCCTTTAAAAGATATAATATGGCCTAAAACAATATCATGAGTCACCATACAATGACACTTCTCCCAATTTAGCACAAGATTAGTTTCAACACATCGTTTAATAATCAATGTAAGGTTATCCAAGCAGAAGTCAAATGAATCACCGTATACACTGAAATCATCCATAAAAACTTCGATAATGTTTTCAACGTAATCTAAAAAGATACTTACCATACACCTTTGGAAGGTAGCGGGTGCGTTAAACAAACCGAAAGGCATCCTTCTGTGTGCAAATATTCCGAAAGGAAAAGTAAAAGTAGTCTTCTCTTGATCCTCAGGTGTTATAGCAATCTGATTGTAACCTAAATAACTACCAAGAAAACAATAATAAAAGTGTCTTGACAATATTTCCAACATTTGATCCATAAAAGGTAAATAAAAGTGATATTTTCTAGTGGTTGCATTAAGATTTCGATAATCAATACAAACTCTCCAATCGGTTTTCACTCGAGTTGGGTCAAGTTCATTGTCTTCATTCTGCACCACTGTAACACCCGGTTTCTTTGGTACAACTGTACCGGGCTCACCCACTTGCTATCGTATATGGGATAAATAACCCCCAGGTCTAATAACTTAAGTATCTCTTTCTTTACTACTTCCATCATCGGAGGATTCAAACGACGTTGAGCTTCCCTTATAGGCTTTGTTCCCTCCTCAAGTAGTATTTTATACATGCACGTAGAAGGGATTATTCCCTTGATATCAGCAATTGTCCATCCTATAACTATTATATACTCCTTCAACACCCGAAGAAGTCTTTGTTCATGCAATTCAGTTAGTTCCTTAGAAACTATTACTGGCAATTCCTCATTATCACCCAAAAACATGTATTTTAGGTGATCAAGAAGAGGCTTAAGTTCTAGTTTAGGAGCCCACACGATAGATGGCAATAGTTTTTCATTAGTGCACGGTAAAGAGAAAAATGAAATATCATGAGTCGGTGGGCACTGTTGCAACGAATTAAGTTCACCAATAGCTTCCTGAAATTCGTCCTCTAATTTAAGCTCGGTTCTTGGATTTGTATGATCTTTAGAACCCACACTCCTCGTGATAATAGTCTCCAATGGATCATTACTCCCCAAGCTAAAGAGTCAATAACATCAATGGAGAAACAAGAATGGACATCACTAGGATATCGCATCGCCTTATAAATGTTGAAACGTATTATTTCTCCATCAAACTCCATTGTCAACGTTCCAATAAAGACATCGATTTTGGTTCTCGCTGTCATCATGAAAGGACATCCAAGTAGAAAAGGTATAGACGAATCAGTTGATCCATCTGTCATCTCCAGTACACAAAAATCCGTTGGAAAGACTAGCTGATTAACCTGCACAAGCACATCTTCAATAATACCTATAGGGTATACGTTTGAACGGTCAGCTAGTTATAAAACAATTCCAGTTTCAAAGGTCCTAAGTTAAGAGATTTATATATAGATGCAGGAATAACGTTCATTGATACTCCTAAATTAAGCATAACCTTATTAAACGTTGTGTTACCAATAACAATAGGAATGTCAAAACTACCTCACTTTCGTTACCTCATTACCGGTTAATACCTGTTTATTATTGCACAAGTTCTTCAGAATTCTCGCATATTTGGGGACTTGTTTAATTGCATCTATAAGTGGAATATTCACATGAATCGTATTGAAAATATCTAAGATCTCCTTGTCTTATTCCGCCTTTTTAGAGTTAGCAAATCTGTGAGGAAAAAGTAAAGGAGGAACATAAGTAGAAACAAGAGGTTTAGAGTTTTCTTTAGGTACCTCATCAGTTTGGGAAGAGTCAGTAATCTCTTTTTCCAAAACCGGCCCCTTAGGATCTTTGTTTTTCGTAGCATTTTCGGGTTGCACAGTTTGTGTACCACTTCTCAATGTCATAACATTGAAATTATCTCTTGGATTAAGAGGTTGAGAAGGGAGTTTCACACTATTTTGTGTCTTCAACTGATTCAACTCACTTTCCATTGACCCAACCTGTGTTTGTAACTCCTTGATGGCGTTATCCGTCTTCTGTTGGCTCTGTTGAAACATGGATATAATTATATTGAGCTTGTCATCCGTTCTAGAACCCTGATTAGGTTGTTGGTGTGGCTGATATTGTTGTTGTTGATACCTGTTTTGGAGGTTGAAAGTAGGTTGTTGAACCGCATCTTGCTTGTTTGCATAACTAAAGTTGGGGGGATCTATCTATCCTGGATTATGAGTGTTGGAGAAAGGATTATACCTGGGCCTTTGCTACTTTGGAAAAATTTCTTTTTCTTGTTCATTACCCTCTTCATATATTGAAGAAGATGCCGGTAGAAGTACTACAACTGCAATTTGTTGCATCGTTGTTGTTAGGTTGCCTATCTGTTGGTGGACTTCAGTAGATTTACCAACTTCATTTACTCTCCTGCCGAGTAGTTCTGAGCCTCGACTTGAGAATTATTGAGAATTTGCTGCCATGTTCTCAATTAACTCTCTAGCTTGAGCTACTGTTTTGATAACTAATGCACCACCACCTGCAGCGTCAAGAAGATTTCTGTCACTTGCTTGAAGACCCTCGTAGAAGTACTAGATGATCAATATATCACTGAATTGATGATGCAGGAAGCTAGCAACCAATATCTTGTAACGTTCCCAAAAATCATACAATATCTCTCCTTCCATCTGCTTAATGCTACAAATCTCTTTCTGAATCTGAGTTGCCTTTGATGCAGGAAAGTATCTTTTTAAAAAGAATTTCTTCAAACCATTCCAAGTTGTAACACTTCATAAGGTAGATAGTATAACAATTCCTTAGCAGTGTCCATCAAGAAGAATGAAAAAGCTTGTAACATGACTCCATCAACATCAGTCCCTGTTGGTAGCATGGCCATGACCATGTTATAGAAATCCATTAAATGCTTAATTGGATCTTCATTCGTCATTCTATGGAACTTTGGTAGCTCACGGATCAACCCTGACTTGATCTCAAATGTAGATGTTGTTTGGATACACTATTATTGTGTGTCCATCTTGTGATAATCCAAGTCCTTGAGTGTACGATTTGCATCACCCATTGCTTCTTGTTCTTCCTCTAAGTCTGAATCTGCGAATTCAGTTGACGGTACTATGGGGAAGTGGAGTGTTAACTGCTCGAACGAAGTCTTTTAGTAAAATGCATGATCAAAGACGTATGCCAATGGGACTTGGTATTCCCTCTCTAAGCATTCACAACAGAAATAGTACCCCAAAAGAAATTCTTAAAACTAAGTTAAAAACTAGAAATAAGAAATCAAAAACAGAATAACAATCCGATATGCCTCTGATAATGCATATTTTACATGTTTTGAGTATCAATTTCATGCTATTATTTTCTATATTTCTTGTGAATTATTGCATATTACGTTCGTTTTATAGTTTATGTCTTTTATTAGGTGAATCATCCAAAAATAGCTATAAAGTGTTATATTGTGCAAGGAAAGAAGTGTTGTGAAGGAGGAAGAGCCTAATACCAAGTGGAACTTGTCAAAATTCAGGATTTCTTATCACCATGTGCAATAGAACGAATAAACAAAGCCAACGGCAAAAGAATGAGGTCATTCCGACTTCATATGAAAAAGTTATAAGAAAAGTAAGTTCATGATTTTCTCGATGGGTCAAGCCGTCGAGAAAAGAAAATCCGAAAGAAAAATAAATTTTCGATGGGTCATCCCATCGAGAAATGCCAAATTCTCAGAGGGTCAGGTCATCGAGGTACATACGGGAGCTAGGTATTTTTGACACGTTTTTGACTTCCAAATCAAGGAAACTTAGTTCCAATGGGATTCTAAACCCTATAAGGAGAGGATACTTGAGGTCCAAGCATTGAATGATATAAAAGAAGACATCTAAGGCTCAAACAAGACATCTCATACAATCTCTACAAAACCATATCTCTCATATCACACCTTCTACATCTTAAACCTAGGGTTTACCCCATTCGGGGAAAACCATTCTTCTTTGTATCATGAGTAGCTAAACCTCTTATTGATTAAAGATGAATTCAATGTTCTAAGCATGAAGCTTCATTAGTTAATACAAGTTTGTTTGAAGTTATTATCATCATCGTTTGTTTTCACTATATCTAGGGTTTATGATTGATTCTTAGATTGTTTGGGTGTGCAACCAAGTTATTCTATTGATCATTCTCTTGCTAGTAGAGAGTGTGAGATACGTGTAATAATCGAACACCTCCTACACAAGTAGAGAACGCGAGACCTTGCAGAGGGATTCTGTGGAGCAATCGTGTGTGAAGACAACACTAGTAAGCAAACCGAGCTTATGTGTTTGATGCTAGGATCAACCTAAATTCACAACCTCTAATGCATTCGATTGGGTTACACCTTGAGAGCTTATTCATGGTGGCTCAGATGGATAAAATCTGGTAGTCAAGCGCTTCTGTATCCAGTGACACAAGTGAGTTTTGGGGATAACAGAGCTTATTGCTATTCTACAGTTAGTGATTAATGATTATGACGAAAGATAGATAAGTATTCTAATTCAGTCAACGTTTGGTAACGACGAAAGACTCCCTAATCATCTTTTTATCTTTTTATTTACTTTAATCAAACAACCCCCCTTATTTAGTATTTATTCTTGTTTTGTTGATCCAAATAACCTATCAATTACACATCTCTTTGTGGGAATGATCCTTACTACTGCTATATTATTATTTAATTAGTGGAAAATATATCGAGTAATTTGTTGCACTTACGACACGCATCAGCCTCCCCGGTAGCGACGCCAAAATTTGGTCGGTTGTCAGCCAAACAAAATTAATTCAAGTTCTCTACTTCATAAATAAGGTTTAGAATATAGTAGTAAGAACAAGTTCGTTCCTCAAGGAGATATGGGTTGTCAAGTTATTTTCGATTACTTATGTAAACATGGTTTTTTTGATTGTAACTGTAATTATAACTAAGTTATACTAAAACAAATAGATTAAACTGAATATCAGAGATAAAAAGTACTGGTTAGTGGTTTCATCTTCCATCTTCCAACATGTTATCAACTGAATCAAACTCAATATTCATTCACTCTCAGTATCAATAACCCTAAAGCATCATATCGTAGGCTTACTCCGAAAAAACTTCTATTATCATCAAAGGCGCAAGAGCCACTCTTTAAATCCTTTTCAATGAATAACTTGGCGCAAGAGCCACTCAAGTTTAACCCAATGAAAGCAATGGTCTTTGTGGGTATAGGTTATTCTAAGAAATACAGCGCAAGAGCCACATGGATTTAACTTAGGTCATATTTCTACACATAATTGCATGATAACATCCCGTCATTAACAACTATGTTATGCTACTTGTAACAAGGATTTTTCAAAAATTCCGGATCTAAAACCCTAGTTTAGCTATATATATCAATGCTTGCTCATCTAATTCGCTACTTAAACAAACAAGCAATCAATCATACATGGTGTTATAAACGGTAGAACATAAACGATATTAAAGAGATTATGAACATATGAGAATGAATACTTCAATTAATAAACATGTTTTCCAACTTAGAACTACATCTACAACCAATAAGAAAGGTTTAGTTACTCATGGATTTCTCAAAATCGATGCAAAATAAAGAAAAAAACAAATAAGCAAACCCTAAAAATCGTGATGATCAATCGCAACTCCAAGCCCTAGCTCCTTGTTCTCAAGTTTCTCCGTGTGTAAAAAGTCCCCATCTTAGAGTTATGGAGGTCTTATTATATATTACTAGTGAAATCTAAGTGTTAGAGTCCTAATAGAACCACGTTACCTTGATTTATAAGTCAAAAACATGATTTAGAAGTGGCCCCCGTCGTGTTAGAATCGTTGGATGAAATCCTCCATAAGCACCAATTCTAAAACCTCAAAACAAGAGTTTTTTGTACACTTTTTCACCTAGAATCGGTGGATAAAACCCTCCGCAAGTGCCAATTCTGAAAACGGAGTTTCTCTGTCCAAAATTGTGTTCAAATCGTTTGATGTGAACCTCTTATATCCACCGATTCTGAATACAACTTTTTCTCCAACTTTTTTCCCCATAACTTCCTCATACGAACTCGAAATGACCTCATTCTTTTTACGTTGTCCTCGTCTTTCAATTATCTCCAAGTTTATGATAAAATTCTGGGTTTGAACGATTTGAACTTGGTCTTTGGCCCTTCTCCATTTGTAGAACTTGACTCCTTGTTCATTTCATGTCACAATGAACTCCTTTCTTCTTATTTGGTTGAATATACTTCAAAACTCCTAAGAAACTCAAAAATAAACAAAATTAAAGCATAATGAAATAAAAACTAATAAGAAAGAAATGAATTAGAGTACCAAACTAGTGCAAATAATGCACCTATCAACAACTTGCTAAATAAGCTTGAAATGTAAACCAAAGATAACAATACTAACTTCATAAACATGAAGAAATTTGCTACATAATACAACTTTACTATTTACAGAATGATGGTAGCAATATACAACTGTGGTGATAACTGGATATTTTTTGAACAATGAAGAACCGTCAAGAAACTTGCCGCAGTTTATACTTTTAAAATCTGAATAATTATGATGTTAGTACTGTTGAACTAGGGTGATAATTGGATTTTTTTAACCTAAAAAAACTTGTTATTCTATAAAGAATCATGGTAGAACTTTATAAACGATGCCGATGAGGGTTTCCTCTGGTCGGCGGTGAAAACATAAGGTTAATGAAGGAGTCAAACAAGGCATGATTATCAAAGAGGTGTTCACGATGATTTTTTTTGGGATACATATAAATTACAATTTTTTACAGTTGTTTAGGTATAAGAAAAAATTGGAATTATTAATTTATATTTATTTAAGTAAAAGGTTAGTTTTGTAATCAAGATCTATCATAACTAATTTTGGGTTTCCCATATATAGCTTCTTATTAGTGGGTTTGTGATATACAAAAATAAAATAATTAGGATACAAATATTTTTCCCCTAATGCATAACCCGTCGGTCAATAGTAAAGTCAAAATTGTATTCATATTCTAACCTAAATGACTTGTAAACTTTTTTTTCTTAATGTTTTTTTTTTCATTACCTCTATGGTAATCTCAATTATTTTTTTAACTTCATCATTATATAAATGAAAGTCGTAGCAGAAGAATAAGCAAAAGGAACTTACAACATGTTTGTTTTTTTCCCTCCATATAGAAGCTAATCTATAGATTCTCTACATGTCTCATAAGTTGTCAAAAGCGAGTGAAGCGCCTAAAAAAACGCACGATGCGTAAAACGGGCTCCTCGCCAAGACGCGTGATGCATGAGACATTACCTATGGTTTCTTTTTCTTTTGGTGGCATTAGGCACCTGATGCGTTAGGCGACCGACCTCGCGCCTCAAACAACATAGCTTGCTCCTATATAGTGGTGGACCCCATTATTTTAGGTGTTTGTTTTTTCCTCTACCAATACCAAGATGGAAGCAAATCTATATCAAAGCATAGAAATAAAAAAAGTACCAACCGGGTGCTATCTTTGAGACCTACATTTATTTAATCTATGAAATATCTGGTATGTCCTTGATTTAATTTAAAATTATAAACTTATTCTCAACAAAACCTAATAAATTAATTAAAAATGGGAGGATACCAAGTACACCACCAACCTTTTGTTATGGAACCTATAAACAATTTTCTTGTGTGAACTCCACTCAAAGATTAATGCAGACAAATATACTGGGATAATCTCTAAAAATATCCTTGAATCAAAAGGATTGATCAACATACAACTTGCTTGTACTTTTAATTATAAAGATGCAGTCAATATAATACGAAAAATAAAAGTAAAGCAAGACAATAGAAATTTTGTTAACGAGGAAAACTACAATCCAGCAGAAAAACCCCGGGAACTCGTCCAGTTTGAACACACAATGTATTAAGCCGCTACAAACACTAGCCTACTACGAGACTTCGGTCTGGAATGTAGTTGAGACAGAAAGCCTTCAAGCTATTATGTTATGCCCCTACATCTATTGATTCTAGCAAGAACCTACACACTTGATTCCCCTAGATGATGTCCTTTACAACCTTAGGATTTGATCTACAGTCAGTCGTGAAAACTAGCGCTACCATGCCTCCAGCCAGGATTATAGGTTTCTGAATAAGGGTCAAACTTCTAACGTTTTTCGAACCTAGAGTTATTGTAAAGAGCATGGTGACAGATATATTTTTGTGTCTAATTTGTTCCCAATTTGTATATTGTTAAAAATCAAGTGTATACTTATATTGTGTATTTATTGTGTTTGTAGGTATTTTTGAAGAATAAACTTTTGTAAAAAATCGGCTTAAAAAGTGTTAAAGTCACTCGAGAATTGATAAATGAATCCAAAGAAGTTGGCTAAAAGCACCCATACATTGGATACGGGCACCCACTCCTTTGAATTTAAAGAAAATTTTGGCGGCAAAAATCTCGTTCTTAACCTGTGAAGATTCTTGACGTGAACTGAAGAGAATTTAAAGGGATTAAGGAAGGGTTATATTCTTGCCTAAATAGTATGATATTATAGTTTGGTGGATAAGTCAGAATCAACAAAAAGATCTCCCGAATAATTGTTTCTCAAAGAAACATATCGAGAAACTTGGAAATACGCTTCTAAAAATACATAATTTGTTTCTATATTTTCAATGTTGTTAGAACGATAAAAGGAAACAGTGTCAGGACGTGATATCCTCGAGCTATGATGAGGTAATAACCTGGTCACAAATCAATTGAAAAGGAAAAAATATATCACATCGAGATATCTTGATATGCCGAGATGATTCTCATTGAATGAGAGGATTTGATGAGTTGGGAAGGCTTTATTATAAATAGAGAGGTTTGGGGAAGAGTTTCGGAGGCTGGCTGCGAGCCAGGAACAAGAGAAAATCAATCAGAAAAATTCTGCAATTTCTAGGGTTCATAGCCGAGGAGAAAGGAAGAATAAGAAGAAGAAGAATAAGGCGTCATAGAACCGTTGTAGAAGACCGTGGTCTTTTAATTCATATTCAATAGCTTTGGAAACGGTTCAGGGAATAGTTTCTGGACAGTTTATGCTTTTACTAAACAACTCGTTTGTGCTTATTCAACTGAGCTTGAAATGAGTCGTTGATTCATAACAAATCTTGTAAGCATTTTTAATTAATGAATATAATTGTTAATTTTCTTCTTCTATTCTTTTTCTCCATGAGTAGCTAAATATCGTATCTAGGGTGTAAGAGAAAGCTACTTTTGATATGTATTTTTAATATTTAATTTCTTAGATATAATTTACACTCTCTATTTGTTTTTTTTAATGACTAATCGTTTCTCTTCTAAATATGCTTTGATTTAATTGTTCTAAATAGTCTTTAGGTTGTTGATCTTTATAAGTGACGGAAATTAGATATTTACATAACTACTTGAGTCGTAATAGTGATTTAGAACGTTTTACATTCCGGGACATGAGATTGGGTTCAAAAACGTCTTGAGTATTTTTGAGAGAAATATGTTTGAGATGTTAAGTTTGAGAATACCAATATCAAAAGTAGTGGAATCCGAAGCCCTAGACCTTTTTCTTCATGGTTAATTAATTTGTATAGTTGTTTTATTTAATTAAATTCGTAAAAGTCATTCAAAAACATTTTCTTTGTTTTAGCACATAATTTGTATAATAGCTAGATATAATATAATCAATCCATGTGGAAACGAACCTTACTTTCCGCTTCTACTTTGTAGACGTCGTGCGATTGTGGCTATAGGTTTTTGGCCTATCACATGGGCTTGCTCTACCTTAGTATGTCCCTCACAAACTTACTTATTGGGTTATATTCTACAACTAGATTGACTAAACTCTATAGATTTTAACCTTCTTGTTATTGCTGCAAATTTGACATCTGATTTAAAAGTTCCATCTACCCTATTGACATTACCTTTGTTCAGTTGATTTTTTTTTTTAGATTTCCATACTACATTCCATTGTTGGGTTTTTTCGGCAATCTCACTCAAAGATGTCATCGCACCATCAACAGTTTTATTTTCAAACCCACCTGTACACAAAGAATAGACCATGGTTGTCGTTGGATAATCTAGCCCTTCATAAAGGATCTGGAATAACCTTACCTTTTCTAGGACATGATGAGGACATTGTGCCAGTAAATCATTAAATATCTCCAAATACCTATATAAAGATTCTCCCTCTTGTTGCAAGAATGTGCAAATTTGTTGCCTAAGTTTTGTGCCTGGGGAAACACTTATGAAAAAAGACATATGTGAGTTGTTCAAATATTTTGATGGACTCAGATGACAAACTGTATAATTATGATTTATCATTGTCTCTCAAGGAAAAATGAAACAACCTAAGTTTAAATGCTTCATCATTTAGGTATTGAATTCTTAGGTTACTACAAATTTCCTCAAAATCCCTAATGTGAACATAGGGGTTTTCATTTTCTTTTCCTCCGACCACCACCTACTTTCTTTCCGGTCAGATTCCTGAAGAAGACAGGAACACTCCAAATCTACCAAGTATAATGGGTTTGATGACAGTCGCTCAGAAGATATCCCCGCCTTTTCTCAAAACTCTCATGGATAAACTGACTCCAGAGCAAGGCCATCACCAGATGCAGCCAACCAACACTCTTAAGACTACCAACGTCTACATATACATAATCAACATTCAAGGCGACGACGAGACCCTCATTCAAAGAAAGCAACCAAGGAGCCAACAATCCAACTTCGTTACCCATGAAGATCTGGAGAGACTTTTACAATTTCTAGGCAATGAGGGTCCAACCTCACTTCATCAACACCAACCTCCATACCCTCTCGTCATCCAAAAGATTCCTTCACAAAGGGGGATATACTTCTCCCCATTCTCACTCTATGATGGTGCTACAAATGCTCAGATTTGAGAAGATTGTTCCAAAGAGACGACGAATATCCTGATGACTATCCACACCGATTCGAGATCCAGATTTTCGAATGCCGTATTTCATGAACTACAATTGTTGGTAGAGCTTTGCATCGATGGTATGATTCCTTCCTATCGGGTTCTTTCAAAATAAAATTTATGCTTCCGAACTTTCTCTGAACTGCATGAGGCTGTTAAGCAATCGACAATAACTAGTCTTGTTTCACTGGAGAGAACAAGACCTATAAAGAAAAAAAAAATCGTAGAGATACCTGTGGTAGAAGACGTCTGGTCAATAAGCGATACAACATCCTACCATCCATAGGTGCTGTCAGCGACGAAGGGGTCATGAGGAAAGTTTCATCCCAGCAAGCACCATAAGCTAAATGCTTACCATCAGCCTCAACCCCAGCTCCAGCTTTAGCCCCAGCACCATCCCAAAGACAAGATCCACTCCACGTCCTATCCAAAAATCCATGACAACAACAACAACATAAACCAAATCTAGATCCAACATTCTCATATTTTACCTTTCACAGGGAAGAGGATGAGCGGGTTGCTGGAAGTATGAGTTCGTCAACCATCCAACCAATGAATACAATCTCCTGAAACATATCCTTAAAGTGAAGATAAAATCAGGAGATCTACACTTGGGGACTGAAAGTGTACGTAAGAATCCTTTGCCTGTCATGGAGCATGTCAATCGAAGAGTCACAACCTTGATGAGATCCTATACTTGTCAAAGTCACAATTCAGAGGTGCCTTCACCACCATTAACTACATCATATCTGATAGGTGCCTGTAACTTCCAGACGAGGCTGGGATGCACCCCAAGCCTACTTCAAAGAAAACGACTCCAATATCTAAAGAGATGTGTGACTGGGGACTGCTCACCGCAGACCCATACCTAACAACAATCGAAGATCCGGAAGATAGCTCAAGAGAATCTTATGAACACTTAATCCTTGAGGACGCCCATGGCTCCACATCATCAAGAAGGGGCCTCACATCTCATCTCTTCGTCCTTGACGTCTTCGGAGAATTCTATCTATCTGGTGTTCCAAACATCATTACCACCTCCAGAGGAATACAATAAGCTCAAAAATCTAAGGATCGGGTAAGGCACGACTTCATTCATGCTCACAAGGTAGGAGAACATCCCTGTTGCAGCTTAACATCCCAGACGCCAATGACGACTTCAATTTCAATTCAGATACTCACTCTAGCCACAACACTTCAACGACAATAAAATATTTCTCTAACCTTCCTGACTTCCCTTCACCTGTCAAATTCCTAGAGGCATGGACCCATGATGACAACGCCAGATTATCTCATGTCTGGTAGCGGATCCAAGTAAGCTACACTTGGGGACTAAAGGCTCATTCACTTTTGAAGATTCAATACAGTTACATCCTTCAACTGGAAGGTCTGATCAACAACGATACTAGCAACAAAACCATATATATCAAAACTCATGCCCTCGCGGGAAGGTAACACCCACACCCTCATATGTTAAATTTCCTCCTCTTATGCAATAAAGCCTCGTCACCCGTGGGAGGATAAATGCCTGATATAAATCAATACATTGCCCAGAGGAACATGAAGCCCAAAATACCCTTTAAGTAGATACACGAATTATATGCAACTTAATTCATCAATGGATGTCACAAACCCATTCAACATGTATCTCTCTGTCCAGTGAATAGACACCTCTTGGTTGTTCCGCACTTGGGGACTTGACCTTGTTAGAAAATCAATTCAAATCCATTTCAACCAACGTGATCCCCAAAAACCAAGTCAGTGAAATATCAATATCATCGACAAAACCTCTCTACATCAGTACCCCACACGACTAGGAAGCTTCCTCATCTTACCTCATCATGTCCAGGACGGTGACTTCACCCTTGTTGTTACTACTTACTTCAACCACACCGGTCTATTGTTGGAGACACACTCTCAAGTGACGCCATCAAGTCCTCTCATCATTCAGGCGATAATAAATATAGAAGTTGCAGTCAATAAGGTAGGGATCATCAAAACACCAAACCACCCAATACAAAAGCGTTTTTTGTGTGCTAGTTATCCAGTTACAGAAGCGACCCCATAGGATTCCACTTTCGCGTTTCTCTAAAATTACAGTCATGGTAAAATCTTGGTTTATTCAATTATCAGGGACTCCCAAGCACATAAACTATCTATAATTGATAATTGAAGGCTTGTTATCTAAAAGTATAACATGACTTATATGCCCATGTCAACCAATATAAGATTTATATCCCTATGAATTATAAATTCTCCCAGTTTCATCCATTATATAATATTTAAGTCCTTGGAAAGTCTGTTTCAAATTGCCAAGTAGCAAATATTTTTTTACTAAGTTCTGATTAATGAGTTATTAAATGATAAGAAGAAAAATTCATAAATTTAGGCACAATCCCTAAAGGACCCAATGAATTTAGAATGGAAATTAGGGGATCCCTTTTTATTGATTATTTTGTCACACTGTTATTATATTTAACACCGTTAAATGGACCTATTCGAGAACAATTAGATGATGACAAAATGATCAAAGGTTGGATTCCTTATTTCGATTTACCAATGACTCCCGCCGTAAGAAAGCAGTACTCTAACCACTGGGTTAAGTAGGTCATTTATCATCACAAAGATAAAGAAAGGGGATTTTGAGGAAGAAGCAAAGGAAAAGGATCAAAAAAGGAAGAAGAAAAGGGAAGAAAATGACCGGCTAGCAGTGGCGGAAAGATGGGATACTGTTATATTTGTTCAATCAATAAGGGGTTGCTTGTTAATATCCCACTCGATTTTTAGAAAATATACTGGATTGCCGATAATTTTTCCAAAGAAAAAAATTTCAATTTCAGAAATTTATTTTTATCTCTATCGAAATTCTTTGGATATTTATCAAGATGCTTGCTCTCCTTTAAAAAAGTGTCGCAGTTCCTTATGTTGTTCTTATTGTAAAATGTTTTCTTTCTATCCAAAACATTTATTTTTTCCGAGTTTAAACAAATTTGAATTCTCAATTCTCTATTACATCTAGGAGCTAAAATATTTTCAGGAACAACAAAAGCATAATTTTCTTCATCTCTCTTTTCAAGCACCCTTTCATGTCTATGTCTTTCAATGGATTTATCAAAAAATTCTTATAACCGTTTTCTTTTTGTTGGTTTTTTATATTTGTTTGGTGATTACTCTTATGGACCATTGACATAACTATGGTTTGATGCATAAGAAATAGTCCATCCCCTTGTATAGACAGGCGAATAGGTTCAATAATCAATACTCTTTTGTTTATAAATTCTGTAAGATTTAAATCTTTTTGAATCAACAATATATCCAGACGCATTTCTCCTTTTTGAATAGAGGATATGGATAATACCCATGGTCATGATATTCATCTCATCCATCACTAGTAACGAAGCAGCCACAACTATATCCATCACAAGATGAACACCCAATGGGAACGGCCACCTCATATTCAGGCTTTCCTCTCAACTTATAGAATATTGGTTTACAAGTTTCTGGTCAGGGATCCAATGATATGCTCACCATGAAGAAAAATCTCACACCCTGCTTCTGTTCTCTTGGCTTGATCCATGATGGTGGTCCAGTTATCTTCATCAACTACCCATTTCGCTTCGGAATATGGCTCTGATAAGACAAGATACTCCAAAGCCATATATTATTATAAAAGACAAAAAGTGTCTTTTTCCTGCTCAAGAATTAGTTTCTCTACCTCTGATTTAGCTTCCCAGAAAATCCTATCCTATTAGTGATGCAAATTTTACAAGGCCTGCAAATATCGCAAAACCTTCAAACTCCATGAATTCTTCACCATTTCACCGTTCATCATAAGATCCTTGCCTCTTATGAGGCCTCACTTCCCTCTCAAAGCACTACTTCCTCTAGAAAATCTAACATATCCAACATGCATGCGATATCTCCAGTGCTAGCACCTTCCGCAGAATAATGAATTTTCATGAGGTTGGAATTTTCATCGAAGCTGGAATTTCTCATAGAGCTGAGATATTATTCAGAAAAATAGCATCCTCAAGAATCCCATATCTTCATGACGCCAGCACCCACCATCAAAAGTTCTTATATTCGTCGTCGCTACTTTTACTATTACCTCTGCATCCTATAAACTCGAAAATTGACAACAATCGGTAAGGAACTGGGCAAGCATCCTACATAATAAATGTTCATCCATATCTTTTTTATGACATACCAAAAGGGCGTGTTAATAGGAGACATGAACTAGGAGATATGGTTGTTACACTAAGATCTACGGAGTCTGAAAATTTGCACCGGAATACTAATCACAAAGGTTCACGGATGGTTGGATAACCTATCAAACTCCGAATCAAGTGATTCATTTTTCATGTGATAGCTTGGTCTTTTGGCTTCAAAAGTTAGGGTCAAACATCAAAATCCGACATCGTATGAAGTTTTTACGGCTTCTAGAGGAAATATTATGCAAACTACTAGGGTTTCCAGATGGGATTTAAGAAACTCAGCTTCATGGAGACCTCATATAATCATGGGCTCTCATCTGCTCGAGAATATTATCACCTCAGGTTTCACTTTATCTTTTAAGAAGATCTCACAATATTGGAGGACGCCATCAACCCTGTGTCACCCTCACTCCACCGTTGTGACCATGCCATCACAACTTCTGATGCTGCTACTGCTGACATCCCTATTTCCTAACGCTTATGTTGATATGAGATCGTCAATGAATCTTTTATACTTTAAGGGTCCATATGTTCAAGTCTATGAAAAGAGAACTAGAGTCCACCGCTAGCTCCATCCGCAGCTTTGATCTACCATCACCTCCTTTTGCTTGTTTTTGTTTTTTCTAACTTTGCTACTAGTAGCTACAACTCAAAGCATCGTCTCCGCCTGTTCTCTCTAATGATGTTTTACTGACTTCATCGTCAGGACTTGATGTTGCGTGCTCAAACCCTAAGCACCAACGTCTACTACTTTCTCACAAGAGAGTATAAGTCTAAGTCTAAGGCCCAAGTCTACATCAATGACATTGCCTGGAGGAGACTAAGCTAAGTGACCATCTTTTTTGTTCTAAAATTAAATTTTGAAATTTTTGAAATTCAACGAAGACTTTTTGATGAGGTTTCAAACTCGTCAAAAATATATTCCTTACTTTTCTTACACTAACTAGTATAATAATGATAAACAGGTTCGTTCCTAAGGGAGCGTTGAGTTAAAGTTGTCGATTCAATTTATGAAAATAAAAGCAATGCAAAACTACGAAAATAAAAAAATGCAAATATGAGGATGAAAATGATTATCTTTCTATACTAGTGAACATGAATCAAGCAAAATACTCTTCAAAATATGTTTACTAAAAACCTTAGACAAGTTACGAGTTCAGCAAGTCCATTAGACTCCAAGGTCACTTCGTAGAAAAGTTCTCTACTTTCTAGCCCATTAAGCCACCTTGGGTAAGCTCTCTAGTGTAACTTTATTGACCGGTATGTTCGATGAGTCAGGTTGATCCTAACCACATGTTCGTAAGTTCGACATATTAACTTAGGGTTATCTTTAACACATCAAAGTCCATAAAATCCCATTGCAACAATGATGTTTTACTACTTGTGATTAAATCACCATAATAATTACAGATTACGGTGTTAAAATCTAGCATTAGAATCACAAACGAGAAATTCAATTGGCTGCTTGAACACTCGCAAACAATCCATGGTCATAAGCTCGGTAAAAAATAAACAATAAAACGTTATTGAGAGAAAGATTAACTCGCAGTATCAATTAAGAATTCATATCACATAGTTTTGAAATATCCTTAATCATACAAAACTAGCTAAACATATTGGAGGCCATAAAAATTAAAGAGAAACAATGAACTCAAAACAAGACTAAAATAAAAGACTCAAACCAATGACACAAAAAGGCCCAGCCTGTTGTGATGTTGATGGACTTCGTGAGTTGTATGGGGTGGTGCAGTGAAGGTGTTGATTTCCTATGGTCTG
Organism: Papaver californicum; assembly: GCA_023531435.1. Lineage (NCBI taxonomy): Eukaryota > Viridiplantae > Streptophyta > Magnoliopsida > Ranunculales > Papaveraceae > Papaver > Papaver californicum. The sequence continues at coordinate 2,395,171 of JAJJMC010014301.1, read as the reverse complement.
AACTGCAGTTGTAGCTTGCGACGAGGAGGAAGTTCGATATGGACTTGGACTGTTCTGGACGGTAGGTGCTGAAGTGCTGATGGAGATGCGAACTGTGGTGTTATAGGTCGCTGCTATGTGATGCTATGGATATGCAAGGTGATGGTGGTATTTATGATATGCAGGTGATGATGGATGCAAAAAGGTGGTGAACGAGAGCTGCTTTGGAGAGGAGCAAAACTCCTCTCTGTTGGAGATTAAGCAGTCAAAAGAGGGTATGATATGTCGACTCGGGTGATGAATCGGTTAAAGTCGACTCGGGTCACTAACTCCTGTGTTAGTATGACGGATCGGAAAATTTCCCTTCTAACGGGTTGGATTTCAACCCGTCCAACAAGGCTAAACTCCCGTTGTGCCACTTGACATATAAAACAATACATAAAACATAAGGGTTTTATTCAAAAAGAAAGTGATTGAAGAACATGAGTTTATGCAATGGAATTTAAATTAAAAAGCTGAATAGAAAAAAAACAAGGATACTAAAATGGTGAAGGAAAATATTATATTTTCTTGTACATAAGTATTACATAACAGAATCACAGTTTAATGGTTTTAAGTCTTACATTAGTTGAAATTTAACAATTTCTTAAGGTAGAAAGAGGTAGTAAAGGTATAATATAAAACATGACTTATTGATGCCATAAAATTTCTGAGAACATAAAATATTGCAAACAGATAAACATATACAAAACATTTATATATACAAACCAATATATAGCAAAATAACATGGGACCAAAGGAAAGCTAACTACCCCAGATAACCCTTCCCCCGTGACATACATATCATAAACTTAACAAATATTAACTTTTGAAGCTTCCAAAGCCTGCCAAAAACTCGACCTAGCTTACTAATACAAGTGCCTTTCGTACTTTGCAGGGAGAAAACAAAGAAAACATGGTGAGCGAATACCCAGTAGAGATTATAACGACGAATATACAAAACCGACACGAAACTTAAATGCATAGACAAGAGCAGCAACCATAATGATATACGAAAGAAAGGCCTTACACATTTAGAATTTATAACAATATGAAGAGTTTTATATCAGATTGAATTACTCTATAATTTTATTAGCATGTGCTAAAGTCAGGGTAGTCAGATACCAACCACCGTTATAGTCAACGGTCTTCCGGGTAGCCACCCGTAGGTGGGAGCCAATTAAGGCCTTACAGTCTTAAATAGTTTCCTTTCACATTATTTGTAAGAAGAAAATGTTCACCATAACATTACAACAATTACATAACTCAGAAATGAAAATAACCCCATGACTGTATACCATGAATTATCCCATAAGATTATGCCAAAGGCACATATACAAGTGGTTGATTAAGCATATATAGAAATATAAAACACAAAACAGAACACAAATTTAAAATCCAGAAACAAGGCAATAAGAGTTTAATTGATGATGATGTACACATTTTGATTTAAAATCAAGAAACACATATGGTAGATATTAAGCTGGTGACATAAGCAAACATTAGATTGAGATGTTTGAGTTACAGAGCTACGGGAAAGATTATGGAACTCAGTACTTAGTTTAAAACAAAATGGTAAAACAGGAAATTAAGGTAAATCTTCCTAGGAACTCAAACGACATTCAATATTTCGAGAATGTAGTCCATTAGATCATTTTAGTAAATGGGTAATGGCTAGTTTGTAAGAAATTTCGGAACTTCATTTATGATGAAAAAACTGGACTTAGGTGACTGCAAACACATTTTATCTTCACAAGACGGTTTAAATCATTCAAATCCCACAAAGTTCAGTAAGTGAGGGTTAAACGCAGAAACCAAATCTCTTGTCGTACAAAATCATCAAACACAAGATAATTTAAAAAGAGTTTATGAATATTTTTTGTCAAATTGCATGAATGGATAATTTTAAAAATGTTAAACATTATCAGGATGTTGAAAGGAAACATACATCACCAGCAAATTGAAGAGACAAAGACAAGAAATTAAATTAAAGATTTAACTAAACACAAGCTTATATGACATTGTAGATACCCACTCATTAGTTTGTAGAAATCACAAATTATAAATAGATATTTAAATCAAATAACCAGATTGATCAACACCGTTAAATCCATAGTTCATAAAGCAAGAAAAACCCCTACCTTTTTTGTAAGATAAGATTTAGCCGAGTACTGATGATGGGTTAAGCTCGATTTTTGGAGTTAAAATCCACAAATTTTCCCTTTGATTGAGATTGTTTTGAGTGTTAGACAAAAACAAAAGGATGAGGGGAGAACAAAATTATAGTGCAATAGAGAAGAAAGAAAATGAGTTGGAGTTGTTATAGAAGACGGAAAAAAGCAGGTATGACCCTAGCTGCTCATGTCTAAAACGTGACATACATGTATTGATGGCGGATTTTTGACAACGGAGAAAATTATAATATTGCTTTTCGCCAAGCTGCAGAAGCATGAAATAAATATAAATAAATTTCTGACCCAACATCAGAATTATGAATACATACTTATATCTTATATTCTGCAAGTAAATCGAGAAGGGATATTCAGCTCCTAGCTAAATTATCCTTGTAGCACTTTTGCATATATATAGGTGCATCATAGAAATTTTAGAGATATACTCAACTAAATCCTCGTTATTTCATGTGCATCTATGCAAACTATTTGTATAAAAAAAAACACACTGATTATACAAAATTGCGAACATTCAAAATAGAGGTTAATCCATATCTGAACAAAAACGCTAATTAGATGCATACCATCTGATTGCAGAGTCACATCAAGCTTAACTTCAAGTTGAAAACTTCCACGACTGAATCTCTTGAAAATCTTCTGTATGCACTGCATAAAAGTTAAGCATAAAATGCTAAATTATAAATCTCATACAATTGAGAAACTCTAAACAGGCCATAAATATGGCCACAATATTAATGAATATCAAAGCTAGCGGTGCATAGCCAATAATCATGGCACTAGTAAGTGCTAGCCCTGGAAAACCCTAGTCACACTCCCAACACCAATGAGTACCATACATATGTGCCAAAAGGCCAGGAAAGAGCCAAAAAGCCAAAAAGTCAGTAAAGGAAATACGCTTACGCGCCAAACAGGCCTTAGCCGTGCTAGCGCTAGCACCAGCGCCAACATCGTTGTAGGCCTGACAACGTTAGCTCCAGCGCCAACAGCGCTACAGGCCTGGCAACGCTAGCTCCTCTAGGAGACTTAATCAAGTACACCAAGAGATGTGCGGTCAGACGCTATTGGTAACCTTGTATAGACACCTCCAACGTCTTGGGTATTACTGGCCCACAATGGAGTCCCAATCCAGATTGCTGCAGAGATACTGACTATACACAATGCTGGGAATGGAGGGACCCATATATCAAATACCTTCGAGATAATATCCTACCTCAGGAAAAGCGGGAAACGACACGCCTAACCCAAAAATCCAAAAGATTTATTTTTCACAAAGGAATACTCTACTGAAAGAGCTTTGGTGGAGATTTGTTGCGATGTTTAACAGAAGAAAACATCCAAACTATCCTGAAAGAAGCGCACGAAGGAGAACACCAAGGGAATAGAAAACTATTTCTCCAAGTCCATGAGAAATATTATTTTCCCGACCATGGAGGACGATGCGGTTTCATTTGTTCAAAAATATCACAAATGTCAAATCCACGACAACCTCATCCACACACCTTGCCTTCCTCTTCAATCGATAAGCAACCCTTGGCCATTCTATAACTGGGGATTGGATCTCATTGGTAAAATCAATCCATCCTCGTCAAAGAAACACGAGTACATACTTACTGTAACAGAATACTTCACCAAATGGGTCGAAGTTGTACCCCTCAGAAGCATGACTAGACCAACAATAACGACCTTCATCAAAAAACATATTATATGCAGATTTGGGGTACCAAAGCATATCATAACAAACAATGGTACTCCATTCGTAAATAAATGTGTGTGAAAATTACAAAAAAGTTGGCGTCATGCAGGTATTTTCCACACTATACTACCCTCAAGGGAACGAGCAAGATGAAAGCACCAACAAAACTCTCATCAAAATCTTCAGTCGTACTGTTTATGACCATCCAAGAACATGGCACAAACAATTGCCTATGGATTTGTTGGCATACAAAACTTCTCCGAGGGGTTCAACAGGAACCTCACCATATTCTCTTGTATATGGGGCCGATGTAATTCTACCTGCAGAGATAAAAGTCCCATAATCCAGAATCGCAGCAGCGAGCGGAGTTTATTGAGATGAATCCGAAATATCCAATTCTCGAGTAGCGGATCTAGAAATACTCGAATCTAGACGAGCCAAGCAGAAAATTATGTAGAGACTTATCGACAAAGGATTTCCAGGGTATACGACAAGGCAGTGCAACCATGGATATTTCAAGTAGGGGATCTGGCACTTAGGACATCTAAGCATATTCGACAAGATATGTCCGCTCCAAAATTTGCTCTAAAGTTGGAAGGGCCTTATGGGATCTCCAAGGTCATGCCAAGCGGGTATTACAAGCTGGTTAATATGAATGGAGATGCTGTAGGGACAATCATTAATGGTAAGTGGATCAAGGCATATTACGCCTAAAAATACCTTCATTTTCACAAGTTCAATATAATTCCCAAAACATATATTTGACCTTTCAAATTCCAAACCCATTACATTCACCTGAAACATCCTTTATTGAAAATATTCAAAACCCAAATAAATAAATAATAATAACAGGAATGTTTCACTACCTATCTTATAGTCTAAAATAGATCTTTGAGTAGAGGATAATCGCGATGATGCAATTTTCCCGATTTCTCATCATACTTCTCTGAACGAGTCTGAAGATCTCGAGGCATTTGTTCAATTTTAGAGGATTCTTCTTTAAAGGCTTTCCCTTTTGCTAAAGCTGCTGCATGAGCCTCTCCGACACTCTCCAAATGTTGACCCAACTAGTTTATGTTAAAACGGAGACCCTCACAAGTAGTCAACATCTCATCCCATTCATGGATTTTCAAGTATGTAAACGTATACAGAAGCACATCATCCATTTCAGAAATAACAGGGAGGAGTCCTGCGACGGCTGTTATAAGAATGAGAGGATGACTTTTCACCAGCTTTGTTGTAGCGATATGCCCGTACTACTTCCATATATTTGTGTAGAGATCCACATGATATTTTGGCACAATAAATCCTCCCACTGCTTCATACTTTCGAGATGCTGACTCTATTTCTAACTCAAAAGTGAGCGTGGCGTTGGGATAATCATGAATGGGAAGACTCGAGTCAACATTCGCAAGGGAAGCCATAATTTTGAAGAAACTCTTAAATCCGGATTCAACATTTGCTATACTATTTGCTGGTACCAATTCATCATTTTTCTTAATCCCAGCATGTCTAATCTCCATCTCCTGCTACAACCAAACAGGTAATAATACGTCCAAAAAAAAAGTGTGTGGTTTGAAGAAAAAAGGGGAAGAAAGTTGCTTACCATTGCCTTGAAGTTCCTAGTGCTCATATATCTATTTGGTACCTTCTTAACCCGAGAAACCTAGGAAAAACAACAATCAAATCATGTTCAGGCTTGTATTGTAACATCATACACGTGTGAAAGCTTGAGAATGAAGAAAAACTTACCGGACTTGCAATCCAGGTAGTACGCTTGACATAAGAGCTACCTTGGTTCGAGCTACCATTATTATCAGACATGTTGGAAGTGATGAAATAACTCAAGCCTATCTTGAGTTCTGGGAAGAATGAAAGTGAAAATCCAAAAGAATGAGAGTGAAAATGTTTAGAGTCGTCCACTTGTTTAAATAGATAAAGGTGGGAAACCCTAAAATTCAAATAAGTGAAGTTTTCTGAAATTTATCCCGAGGAAAATGGATCTGAGCATGACTGCTGACCAAGGATCTAGGATCAACAGTTTTCAAAAGAAACGTGATAGGCTTCACCCGACAACCAGTTCAGCACGTACGGCTCATCCACGCCTCCAGCATAAACAAGAGTTGTATCCGTGATCCTCCTGTCAGTTTTGTTTACATGAGTGATTCTCCTTGCTCTACCAAAATCCATATGTAGCTGCTACCACTAGCGCCACAGTATTGATACCACCATCTAGTGCTTACTACGAAACATTACTGTTTCTCGCTAAGCAGGGGACTTAATGTTGATGGTGGATTTTTGAAAAAGGAGAAAATTGTAATATTGTTTTTCGCCAAGATGTAGAAGCATGAAATAAATATACATAAATTTCTGACCCATCATCAGAATTATGAATACATACTACTATATTACATTCTACAAGAAAATCGAGAATGGATATTCATCTCCTGGCTAATTTAGCCTTGTAGCTCTTTGCATATATATATGCATCATAGAAATTTCAGAGCTATACTCAACTAAATCCTCGTTATTTCATGTGTATCTATGCAAACTATTTGTATAAAACAAAACACACTAATTATACAAAATTACGAACATTCAGAATAGAGGCTAAGCGATATCTGAACAAAAACGCTAATTAGATGCACACCATATAATTTCAGAGTCGCATCAAGCATAACTTCAAGTTGCAAACTTCCACGGCTGAATCTCTTGAAAATCTTTTGTATGCACTGCATAAAATGCTAAACAATAAATCTCATACAATTGAGGAACTTTAAACAGGCCATAAATATGGCCATGACATTAATGAATATCAAAGCTAACGGTGCATAGCCAATAACCATGGCACTAGCAAGTGCTAGCCTTGGCAAAACCTAGTCACACTCCCAACACCAATGAGTAGCATACATATGTGCCAAAAGGCCAGAAAAGAGCCAAAAAGAAAAAAAGTCAGCAAAGCCAATACACTTACACGCCAAACAGCCATGCTAGCGCTAGCACCAGCACCAACAGCGCTGCAGGCATGGCAACGCTAGCGCCCCTAGCCACAACGCTAGCGTTAGTTTTACCCTTTTCCTACTTTCGAGCATATTTTCGCTCTTGCTCGTGCTAGCATCATCCTGAGTCCATAACTCTACCGATTCCTACGAGAAATCAAATCATGTTACACGAGGGGATTATTCATGGGGTTTTGGTATGGCGGTTACAATAATATGCGGCGTGATAACACCCCATGATCTGGAAGTTACAAAGTAGTGGTAAAGCTGAAGCAGTTAATGGAGTAATGGTTTCCCAGAGATTCCAAGGCAGTTATACAATTATCCCCACGACTTCCACTTCTCCATCTCTTCACCACCTCCACTAATTTAGAAAGAAACATATACATTCTCAAATATTATAAATAAGATCCTTAGCCCATTCAGAAATCACAACAGGCTTACAATTCGCATAAGCTCTGTGATTTTTCTCAATAGTTCTACAATTCTACACACACTTCATCACAAATATATCCTTCAACTTTCTTTGCTTCCCTCCCTAAGATCAACCCATTTTTTCTCCTCGTGACCGAAGCAAGACGGAACGGCTACTATTGTGGTTTAGGCTTGTCTTGTTCGATTTTGATTTACGAATCTAAAGAAAGTACTTCAACAGTACATTGTTTTGCCTGGAATCAATTTTTAGGTACTAATAACATGACCTAATTTCCATAACACCTATCTATCATGCACATTAGCACTATAAGGGATATTTATTTTGTAAAAGAATTTCTACTGGGTTGGGCTAGCGCTCAAAGCCCTGGAGAAATCTTCTCGGTGTTACATTATTACCTCCTAAAAAGAATTTGGTCCCCAAATTCAAACCAAAAACTAGGATTTTAAAAAAATAAAACTGCAAATGGGTCAAGATACCTTTCACATTTTGCATATGGTTCCAAAGTATCCTCCTCATAACAACAATGTCTTCATAATTCTGAATAGTTTGTCCCCAACCATTTATTGAAGATGGAATATGTGAATAGATGATCATAGCTTGCTGGAAAATCTCGCAATACTTGAACATGAACAACAAGTTTCCCGCTAAACGATTGATAAAGGAATTATTTGTATCATGACAATTTATAAATACGTAACTTTTATATATTTGCATCCATATTTATATTAGATAGGACTCTATTTGTGGTGAATATTATTATTTTAAGCATTTTATAGGAATTACAAGTAAATCCAATCACCAAAAAAATAAACGGCTCAATTGAAAGTTATATTGGCGATTGCGACACCAAAAGAGCTTAACTAACCGTAGTATGCCCGCTAACTTTATGGTCCTTGCACCATCTCAACCATTTCAAGGAAAACGAATTGTATTCATTTTGATAGACACGTGAGAACTCTTTCACCACATCTCCATTTCTTATGAGAGAAGTTTTCAAGCAGCGAAGTTAGCGTTCAGTTCTTGGTGGAAGAAGGTGTTGCTGAGATGGGAATTGGCAGAGAAGTGGTGTCGCTGTTGAGATTATTTGAGACAGCGAGAGAGATGGGTATTGATTGAATTGGTTGTTTGTGGGGATTTTGTTTCCATGGTTATGTGATTTCGAGAGATTGGTTGTTCTTAGAAGTGGAGCTCTTTATAATGAAACAATAACAATGGATCTATGAGAAGGAATTAGTGGATCAAACGGTGGTGCGTTTCCATGAGACCGATGGGAAATTCAGACCAAGAAGCCGAAAAGAGAAGTCTGTGTTGGTTTCCATGAGACGGATGGGTTATGATCGAATGGTGAGGTGTTAGAAATCAAGATAAAAACTGAACTGGTGGTTCAAGTCTATGGTTGTTGTAAAAACAGTTAGAAGAAGATGTGTTGTTTGAATTTGATAGACTGATTGCAGAGAAGAATATAGTTTTACAGGAAAGGAGATGAATTATTAGAGAACTTACACAGTACTCATCTCTGCCTGTGTCAAGGAATACACCGAAGCTGTTTGGCATAATACGTAAGAGAATTGCCCGAGATAAGAATTATAATGGACCGGGATTAACAAAAAGCCTGAATTTGGAAGTCGGGTCTGTATTTGGATTGGGCCTCTGGAAAATATTTTTGGTTGGTCCTAATTGGACCCTTGGAATACATATACACATATAAACATGCTGGGGGAACAAAGACTTTGATAGACTTCTGGATACAGAGCCGAACAGGGAAAAACCTAGGGTTTAGCTTGATTTAAAAAACATTAGATGATTTTCTTTAATATTTTTATGGTTTTAAGAAAACCATGTCTAGCTAAATCTTTCTTTAGGGTGAAGAATGAATTTGTAGTATTATTTTTTTTGTGTTTTAGAACTAGGGTTTTTAACTATTAAAGCTTTTAATGTTAATGTTTTATTTCTCTTTAAATGTTTTACTTTCTCAAAGATTTTTCATATTTTATGGCATGTATACTTTATTGTTTGATTAGTAGTAGAAATCGTTGAAACCTTGTCTTAAATCGATTTATGAATATTCTTTCACTATTTATGCCACGTATACTTAGTGCTTCAAAATTCTAACTTAGATGAAGAACAAACAATTCTTTTTGATAATTCTTAAGCGAAACATCTTCCGTGTACGAGTAGATGGATTTGTTACTTTGCATGAGTAAAATCGATATCCTTTGTGATGAACGCAAGTAAACCCTAATACACAACGGATTCCCGAAACCTTAACACTTTCATACTATTGATGTCAATATTCTTTAAATTGCTTTATTTCATTCGTTAGTTTAATTCTTTAATATAAAAATCAGAAAAATATCATTTGAAACATTCTTAGACTTGAAAGTTATTTGTATTAGTTAGTAGAAGTGATTCATACTCCTTTGTGGGAACGAACAATATTTGCTATTGTTTACATCTTCCGACACTGTGCGTTTGAGGTAAAACAAAGTCTGTTTTCCGACACATCAACAATCTCTTTGAAATACAAGTTGCTTAGGGAGTATCGATGTTCGTATGCTCTACCAAAAAGAGTGCGTTAACTTGGTTAGTCGATTCAACAATCACTCTATCACTTTCATTTCCTTTCCAAACTTTAGCCAGATTCCTTCAAAAATCCTTAGCGACAAAATTTCCACATATGCAATGGTCCTTCTGGTCACTGATGATCTGCTTTTACTTGTGAACACGTGCGACGTCTCGATACAAATAGAACACCAATCTTTATGATACCCCTCTGCCAAAGTTGGCGGTTAACTAGTGACTCAAAAACACTCCTCTACTCGTATAGTTTTAAAAAAATATCAATATACTTCAAAATATCATTCCGCTTATGTAAAAATCCGAATACACTTCAAAAATATCATTCCGCTTATGTAAAAATCCGAATACAACGATCGGTTAAAATCAAGGTAACCGAAAACATTCATTCACCAACTAATTGTGTATACATAGGGGCTGTTTGGTAACCATTATTATAATGGATTATGAGACCATAATCAATTATCCAGCCCATAATCATTATATAGGTGTTTGTTAAAATTTATAATAACTGATTATTTTAATTATAATTGAAAAAACTCATTATTTTCATAAGTAGAAAAAAGTCATTTATAAAAATTATCATAATCAAATTTTTTTTAACAAAAATGAATTAGATTTTTTTTCTTATTTTCTCTTAACTATCAAGAGAGAGATAAAAAACAATAGTGGACTAAAAAAAATTCTTAGATCATCATTCTTTTCTCTCCTCTCTAAGAGTATTTTTTAAGATAATCTATTATCCCAAAAAGTTGTTTGTTAAAATTTATTATAATAATGATTAATATCATAATTATTTTTAATTTATGATTATCTATAATCATAAATGATAATGATAATTTTTTACCAAACACCCCCATAAAATCTTATAATTTTCATAGACAGTACATGATTAGCAACCAAAAATAGAACACAGAGAAGATTGGTTGTACAATAACATTAAAGAAAAACTAAACGGAAAGCCGGTTAGCGAGCTCTATTTATTTCAGCATAAACTTTATGGTAATTGTAAAACATGTTTATACACATATATCAGTAGTTAAATTGTATTAATAGAACTTACGCAAATGACAAGCTTAATTAAACATACTACAAAATTTTATTATAGTTTATTTTATTTTAACCAGTAGCTGAAAGTTCAAAATTGAGCAAAAAAACATATTAAAAAAAATCACCTATTAAATCAGTACATCAAGTACAAAACGAGTAAAGTACAAAATTTAAGGAACTGATATAGGTCTCATTTAACTAGACCAACGTGTTGGAACAAAAACCTTTTTAAACCCAATGCATTTGAATAGACGCGCTAACTCAACATTGAATCAGATGAATATATTTTTCAAAATACGAAGAGTATTTCAGAGAGAGCTATTAAACTAGTTTGAGGTATCAGTTTTCTATATCAAAAGTGAAAGTAACAATGTATAATGATGCAGGTGAGCAGGCTATAACCTATTTGGAGGCTAAAGATCCGAGTGCCGTAATTTAGCTTAAGAGGGATTTATTTTGATTGGAAACGGCCAACGATCAAGGCACGAACGACTTTGTCTCATGGTTTTCAGATTTTAGCCCAAATTCCATCGTTTAGGGCTTTAAATAGGCGTTTTTGCTATTTTAGGAAAGTTTTTGTTTTTTTAATAACTCTTCGTTTGGGTCGCCATTTGCGGCAAATAGTTTTATTTTATGAGTACTTTCATTATTTTTGGTCGACCAAAATTTGCCAAAAATATCAAATTAGGGTTTGAGTCGGTTTAGGTTTTTTTTCCATCCTTTCTTGACTAAAAAGTTAGGGTTTAAGTAACCGTACTACTTCAACACTTAGTACTGTTAGTAAACTTAATTCTTCGTCAACACCAAATAAAATCCCAGTTACCACTTTTGGAGGTAGGTGTAATAAGTGCGGAGAATATGGGCACGAGCGAACAAGATATTTTTAACTGAAAACGACCGTTAAGAAGATGGCTGGGTAATTGATTATGAAGAGGATCATGAGGATGATTCTGAACCTGTCGATGAAGTAGTTGCTGGAGATAAAGGAGTGAACTTTGTAGTAAGAAGAAGTTGTCTCACTCCACGTAAAGATGAGGGCGACATCTGGTTGCGTAACAATATATTCCAGTCGACATGTACGATCGAAGGAAAATTTTGTCGTCTAGTTATTGATCCTGGAAGTTGTGAGAATATTGTTGATGAAGAGGTCGTGAAACGATTCAAGCTGGAAACCAAGGCACATCCACATTCATACAAGCTTTCTTGGCTTAAGAAAGGGAATGAGGTAAAAGTAAACAAACGTTGCTTGATTTCTTTTTCAATTGGTAACAAATATAAAGATAAAATATGGTGTGACGTTACTAGTATGGATGCTTGTCACTTGTTGTTGGGTCGTCCATGGGAGTTTGACAGGAAAAGTAGTCATGGCGGGTACAAGAATACCTAAAGTTTTTTATGGAACGACGTACGTATAGTACTTGTACCCAGTAAAGAGATTGCACCTACACCATATACTGGATGTTTTTCCTAACGAGTTTTCGGAATAGCTACCACCTCTCCGGGATATACAACATCGTATTGATCTCGTTCCTGGATCAAGCTTGCTAAATAAAGCGCATTATAGAATGAGTCCTAAGGAGCATGAAGAACTTCGTCGTCAAGTAAAAGATTTACTAATAAAGGATTGATCCGACATAGTCTAAGTCCTTGTGCAATACCAGCCTTGCTGATTCCAAAGAAAGATGGAACATGGAGAATGTGTGTTGACAGTCGAGCCATCAACAAAATCACAGTCAAATACCATTTTCCAATTCCCATATTGGATGAGTTGTTAGATCAGTTGTGTGGAGAAAAGGTGTTTAACAAACTCGACTTGAAGAATGGGTACCATCAAATCAGAATTCGTGAAGGTGATGAGTGGAAGACTGCTTTCAAAACTCGAGAAGGATTATATGAGTAGATGGTTATGCCATTTTGGTTGACCAATGCGCCAAGTACATTCATGCGTATCATGAATCAAGTACTCAGACCTTTTATCGGTACTTTTGTGGTTGTTTATTTCGATGATATTCTTCTTTATAGTGCTAACATGGACTTGCATGTTCAACATCTTCGAGAAGTGTTCTCACTTCTACGCAGGGAGAAATTATTTGCGGCCATAAAAAAATGTTCATTCATGAAAGATCGAGTTTTATTTCTAGGTTATGTCGTCACCAAGGATGGAATCAAGGTATATGAGTCCAATGTTGAAGCTGTGAGAAATTGGACTACACCTACTACATTACACGAGGTAAGGAGTTTTCATGGTTTCGCTTCTTTTTACCGGCGTTTTATTCCCCACTTCAGCACCATTATGGCACCCATTACTGAATGCATGAAAGGAGGAAAGTTTTCATGGTTTGAGGAAGCTGACGAAGCCTTTGAAGCTGTCAAGACAAAGCTGATAACTGCACCACTATTGGTGTTACCTGATTTCAGCAAGCCGTTTGAACTACACTGTGATGCATCGAAGGTGGGAATTGGAGCTGTTTTGAGTTAGGAAGGACGACCTATAGCGTAATTCAGTGAGAAGTTGAATGATGCTAAGCTCAACTATAGTACTTATGATGTGGAATATTATGCTATAGTTCAAGCCTTGAAGCATTGGCGTCACTATCTAATTCATAACGAGTTCATTATGTTTTTTGATCATGATTCTTTGAAGCACATCAACATTCAAGAGAAGCTTTCTTCTATACATGGTAAGTGGGTTGGTTATTTGCAAGAGTTTACTTTTGTACTGAAGCACAAAGCTGGGTCGCAGAATCAAGTTGATGATGCCTTAAGCCGAAGGAGTGTAATACTCAACACCATGCGAACTAAGGTAATAGATTTTGATTCATATTCTGACCATATTCTAACCGATCCGAACTTTGCGGAGATTGTGGATGATATCAGTTCAGGCAAACAAAGTGATTACCTTATGCATGAAGGATTTCTCGTCAAAGTTAACCAATTGTGCATTCCTGATTCTAGTCTTCGATTGAAGATTGTTAAGGATTTACATGACGAGGGGCACATGGGAAGGGATAAGACTTTCCAACTTGTTTCTAAGTCATATTACTGGCCAACAATGAGGCATGAAGTTGTTAAATTCGTAGATAAATGTCGAATATGTCAAGTTTCAAAAAGAAAAGCAACTAATGCATGGTTGTACATGCCATTGAAAGTTCCAAGTCAACCCTGGACATATTTGAGCATGGATTTTTTATTTGGTTTACCTTGAACTCAGAGAGGACATGATTCAATATTTGTAGTTGTTGACCGTTTTTCAAAAATGTCCCATTTTATTGCTTGCAAGAAGACTACTAATGCACTGAAGGTAGCTGAAATTAATGTGTACTGTTTAGAATTTATGAATGAGAATAGAAATTTGGGTTTGTCTCAATTGCAGAGAAGGAAGTGAAGAAAGGATAGGAAATCAACCCCAATGCTGTATCTTCATCATTGGCAGAATGCAGACAAGGCTTTTATGAAATTGCCTGACTTGAAGTGGCTGAGCTATGGTGGTTCTGAATAACCAAACATCTTTGGAAAGAGTTTGAATTCACATCGTTTTCATTTATTTTATGGAATATGGGAAGTGGTTCTGGCTATGCATGGATTTACATTGAGTTAATCCGATCAATTAGTTCTACTGTGTTTGGAAGTATATTGATTGTTTGGTAGTATGTTGATCAGAAGAAGATGCCTAAGAAGTTAGTGGTGAGTCCTCAGGGATATCAACTGCACCTGACTCTGAAAATTCAGTGGATGGAATAAAGGAATCCAAGGCAACTCCCAATGAATTTGGGCAGTCCTCCAAGTCAGAGCTCTCTTTATTGGATCTTTATAGTGGATGTGGAGCAATGTCCATCGGTCTCACTCTTGGTGTTGATGCTGGAAATCAGGGCTTTAGTTAACAATTTATGGCTTAATCATTACACCCAAGCTCATCTACAACGTTTGGTACCCATAACTTCAGATCATAGTCCAATTCTACTACATACTTTGAGTATTCATGCAACAGCTTTAAGAGCAAAGAGCAGAGATAAGTATTCACTATTTTCCCAATTATTTGATTGTTATTTCCATTTTATACCTTCAACAGTGGTTTCAACTAAAAAATGATTTTGGTTCTCATTTATTGAGACCTTTCGACACTGTTGTATACTTCTCCAAAACTGAGTTTTCTTTCTTTTGAAGTATGCTCCTTCACTGATTGTTGGAGTAGTTTGACACAGCTATAAACTCCATTATTTTTACCTACCATTTTTATGCTAAATAGGTCTTCCTCAGTTTTATAACAATACCAAATTTTCTGAATTTCATTGAGTGATGAATTTTCAATGAATTTTCTCTTGAATAGTCTTAAAATTGAAGTTTTCTGACAATGTTATCATGTTCCTATTTTTAAACTCAGTTTTCCACCTTATCATTTTTATTTACCATTTTTATGTTAAAGAGATCTTCCTCATCTTTCCAGAAATACCAAACTTTCTGAATTCCATTGAGTGATGAATTTTCAATGAATTTTCTTTGGAAGAGTCTTGAAACTAAAATTTTCTGACGATGTTTTCATGTCCCCGTTTTCATGGGAACTTTTAGCTCAGCTTTCCAACTAAATATTTTTTCTGGTTATTTTTATGTGGTATAGGGATTCATCTAGTTTCAAACGAGCTATAATTTTCTGAATTTTAACGCATAATGAAGCCGGTGTAAATTTTTGATTAAAGACACTCAAAACTGAATTTTACTTGAGAAGCTTGTGGGAATCATGGAGATGCTTGATCTTTTCAAGGGTCTAATGAGAAGTTTCAGTGTAATATGGAGAAGGGAAGATAGATGGAGCTTATGGAGAGTTTCAGTACAAGTTTATGATGGTTTGGACAGATTTTATTGCCGAGAAACCATTGAGACTGAGTTGTTCCTGGACTGATTTTGTGGGTCTTTATGATGGGTATTGAGAAATAATTGAGATGGATTCGTTGACGGTAGTAGAATGGCTTAAAATCGTGGTAATTTTGGTCGATTTTATGGTGTTGATTCAGGATGCAACTTGAGAAATTTCAGTTGAAGTTATTATTGATGTGACTGATCTCATAAATGATTATACGGGGTTTTGAGAGATTTTGGAAGCTAAGAAGAACAACATGTAGTACGGATCAGTAGAGTTTTGGTTGTTGTTATCCTGGAAAATGAGAAGAAAAGCAGATGGAAATTGGTTTAGATGCCGCAACTAAGGTGATCTATTTTAGAGGGACTGGAGCTCGTTTTCAAGTCAAGACAATAGTGTTGTATGTCACTAGAGGTATGAATTTGTGGTGATATTGAAATAATTAACAAAGAGAAGTCCTTAAGTGTTAGAAATGAAGGCCAACAAAGTTCTGAACTTGAAATAGACTCAAATGGGGTCTCTTCAGGCATAAATGAAGAAGCATGGTCTAATGTGCAAGAAAGATGGCCCTGCGCTTGTTCCAAACTTGACTAAGATAGAAGGAACATGAATTGGATTGGAGTTCTTCTAAACAGAACTTGCAAGCACAGACAAACAATCCAAAGACAGTTGCAATATAGCTGAAGATAAGAAATAATCTGTATCACGGGTGTAAGATCTATCAGACTAGCCTTTTGTTTCACTGTTTGAAGGACCGTTGCATTATGAACTTCAGCTGACCAATGAAGTACGTCATTGACGGAGTAAGGCTATAACGATATACGTTCGCGACAGAGATGGCTATTCTAACCTCAAAGTTCTGTTGTTCCTCACATGTTCTTCACCTGTGAGGAAAAATCAAGAGGATTAGTGGAAGTTTTTGAGTCTTGGACTGATTAGAAATGATGGGTTGGATTTGAGTTTAGTGCACAAGAAGATATTGTGTTGGATTTGGGTTTTCTGTGGTTGAGAATAATCAAACGAAGGAATGATTGTTGATTATTTTAGAAATGAAGATTTGTGTTGGGTATGATTGTTGCAGGGAAGGAAATTTGAAAATCCTGCTTGAATTCTAGATATGCTTTAGTATCTCTTCTCCCACTTTTCATGTTGAGTAATCACATCGAGGAGCAAAACAGTATTCTGAGGAGGCAAAATGAGTCATAAAAAAGGGGGGTGGCAAGCCATCTTTTCCTGGTAGTAGTAGTTCACCTGCAAAAGAGAAAGGTGTGGGTGGAAAAATCTCTGGGGGTTCAGGATCTGGTAACAATAAGGCCGAAGTTGTTCAGTTGGGTTCTAATATCCTGGATAATCATGTTAGTATGCCACAATGGTGTTGTAATGAGAGCGACGATAATGGATTTTTCGGGGATAAGAATTTTGATCCAAAAGAATGGCTACATGATTTAGCTATCATGGTGAATCGATTCAAGGGAAAACCTCAAACCGTGAATTATGAAGCCTCTAAGTTAGTTCTCCTTGGAGTATTAGTCGCAGTAGATTTAAGTGCAGTGATCATTTCTGAAAGTGGAGCATTGACTATTTTTGAAGGAAAACTACAACCCAATAGCTTTTTCCCGAAACAATATATTAGGTACGAAAGCTAAAGACAATAAGGATATTCAAGAGAAAGAAATAAACAAGCCAAAAAGAGAAATAAGTTCATACGGAGTTTGAAGTTTTATGCAAGTTCAAAGTCTACCATGATGTGAGAAAACTTAATGTACGTAACTCACAATTCCGCAAAAGAAAAAATTCAATTAAAAAGATTGAAACCAAATGATCCATAGCTCTCAAGTTTGCAAGACTACAACTCACAAGATTGAAGCTTAATTGTCCGTACTTAAAGCTCAATAAAGCATGATGTATACCGACTGACCAAGATATGGATGACCGGCTTTAGGAGAGGAGAGCAAATCATACGAAACTCAATCTCACAACACAACATGAAAATATTGAAGAATTTATTGTTGTTACGAAAAAGAAGCTATGTCTCCTATCAAGAACCGCTGATCTAACAATTGTTTCTACCGCAAAGATTAAGGCTAGCAAGAGACGCTAAGACCGATAACGTTCAGAACCGATATACCGGAATATAAATGGGACCAAGCTGCCAGTACTAAATGACTTTTTACAACTGAACTATATGGAGATCAAAGCAATCTGATGATTTGAGACAATGACCAAGACACTAAGACCCGGTAACGACAAATTTGTACACACTGGTCCATGGCCTTTGAGAGGAAGATACGCACCATAGGTCATACATTTACTGCTGCTGCTTTATACCTATGAAAAACACTTCAGGGATGCGGCAATCATGCATTTATGATGCATTAGGGGTCAGTTCATATGAGTTATGAGAAGAATTCTTATTGGATATCTCTTATACATCATGCGGGAATCTAAATACTTCTTCGGGAATTATTATTCAAAAATGGGTACTTCATACTTCTTATTGGTAAGAACTTCTTTGAAGACAAATACTTCTATACTTCAGATTTCTTACATAACGACTACTTCGGAAGAAAGTGATATTTCTTATTTATTTCGGATATTTTTTATTTTTATTTGAGATACTTCTCAAAGATACTTTTCATATACTTCTTACGATAATTCTCCATTCAGGAGACTTTCTCTTCGGCGATAATAAATTTCGGGACCACATCCTAATTTTCTCTTAGCCAGAGAGAAGTTAGGCATGTGTTATTCTCACTTCTCCGTGGCTGGAGACACTTTCGGGGTCGCATCCTAATTTCCTCCTAGCCAGAGAGAAGTTAGACATGTGTTATACCCATAATATAACTCCGTGGCGGGAGATACTCTCTGGTACAAAAATTCCATAATATAACCCGGGGTACAAAGGTTCCTTGCGGTTGATCACTCTCATTCAATGAACTAACAATCAATATATGTTCAAGATTTTGTTTTGCAGGCACAAAAACTCAAGATAAAGTGGGAATACAATTACCACCAGATTATGATACGAGCGAGACGTGAAGTCATTTTCTTAAGAATTATTCTTCGTACAACTCTTAAGAAAAGGGGGCAAGTTGTGAGAACCAATTCTCAGCTCCAAAGAAATCAAGTAGCAAAATGCAACAACCAAAATCAAACAACAAAACGCTGAGCCCATTTATGACCGCAACGCTGAGCCCAGTTATGAAGCCCAGCATTTGATTCGCAGCCAACACTTGAGAGTGGGAATTGATTCCTTTAAAATGATCACTTTGAATGGTATGATTCCCGCCCTAGCTATACCGGTCATTTAATTCCCACACCTTTGCAGGTACGCAAGCCAGCAAAAGCAGCTTAAGCCCAGCTTGGTCCGCAGGCCAGTAAAACAGCTCAATCCCACTTTGGTCCGCAGATACAAGTGATTAAAGCTTCAATTCAAGACCACTCCCGTAGCACTTCCACTCCAAGTCCGTACCAAATGAAGAGAACATGATTTAAAGACAATCATTCCCGCTCAAAATAAAGATTTAAACCAACCAACTCTTTGATCTGGAGACTCTTACCTAAGTTAATTGAGGAGTCCGCAAGTGGTGAAGTGAACTTTTGAATAGTTTCATTTCCCGCTCAAGTTAGTCCGTAGCATTCCCGCAGCATCAGTCCAAGCCAATTCCCGCAAGCCAATTCCCGCAACATCAAGCTCTTGCCCGAAGCTCTTGCCCAAAGCTCTTGCCCGAAGCTCTTACCCGTAGCACTTGCCCGTGCCATTATTTTCCCACAATAAAATTGGATTGAGGCCATTTGAAGATAAGATCAATATGGACACGTGGCGGACTCCATCGAGACATGGCGAAATATGGAGTATCTTCTTCGACACATGGCAAACTGTGATGAATCTTCATCGACACGTGACGGACTTTATTGACATGTGGCAAGGGGGCATTTTGGTAAATGTCATCTCTTTTATCCCTTTAGATACAAAATCAATGTGTAAAGAGAAGGGGACTTTCCCTTGAGCTAGGTTTTCTTATGCTTCATTTTCAACTGTAACCCAGAACACAAATAAAAACTTTAACTTTCATTACCCATGGATATAGGCAAATCATTGCCGAACCACGTTAACTCTTGTGTTGACTTTATTTCTTCTTTTGATTTCATTTCCATCTTAACTTTTATTCTCTGTATTTGTATATTTCTGTATCCTTTGCACCATCAAAATGTCATTTCTCAACAATTTAAGTTTTGGTTGTGATGCCAAATTTTTGATAATCACAGAGTTACTTAAGAGGAGGCCTTACAACAATTGATCTTATATATGGTTGGATTAACAACATCCACCATGAAATTGGACCTCATGCGATACATTATCTCTTCCCACAAATACCACATTGTAACCTTATAGAAGTAGTGAGTATCATTTCTAAAATAAAATGAGTGCTGAAAGAAAATTTTAGTATTTATAATACTAATATCTTCCTAAATGATGTATTCGTAAACGAAGTAGTCTATGCTGTAAAGTGTTCACGGTGTGTGAATTCTCTGTTTCTGGTGCACAAAATTCACGAGTGCTTGTTGTTGATGCCACTAGCCGTATTCAGGTTGTGATTATCTTTTAATGCAGAATTCTTAGCAGTTATAATGTTATTCAGACTGCCTTAAAGAAGATTAACTTCAAGATCAAATTGGTATTTAAGTCCTTTCAGTTTAAAGCTTAACTTGTCCATTTACATAAGTTGAGCTCACCGGTCAAACGAGTTTTCTCATGAAAAACTGAATCTGAATCTCAGCATGTAAAACAAAGTTACTTAGACTAATTTACATTATTGGTTTAAATATTCATTGGTTATTTTTTGTCAGTTGTTTGTACAGAAATTTCAAAATGTATTCTTACATGGCTTTCTAATAACGGCCTTAAACATATGATCATCCATAAATTCGATCTATTCAAGTAGCAATTTCGCAACATGTGAAATATTGCATTTAATGTAATGTACACTTTTTATCAAACAATTAGCTCTTCAACTTTTTAAACCATTTATCAAACAATACCGAGAAAATCAGACTGCTACTACGTACTAAAAAGATTAAACTATAAAAAAAACAACTGGCAAAAAAGAGAACATGATAAATTGACTCATTAATCCAATATAATATAAAAGTATATGATAACAAGCTAAAAATGGTAAGCAATGAAAAGAACATAAATCAATCTATAAAACAAGCAACTAAGAGCAATTTCAGTGGGCATAAACATATTTCCCAAAAAACCAAGTCAGGTGGATATGCAAACTGTATTTTGTGCAATGGAAAATTGGCAAAGTGGCTGAAACTGAACCGAGACTCGTCTCCAACAACAAAAAAACGGCTATATTTTCCCACCCCCTATAAAATACAACCCTTATTTAACTTCTCTATTCATACCATTCTCTACAATCTTCTCTAATTCATATTCTTCTTCTTTTATTTTTTTTATTCAAAACTACCATGTCTCAATCTCAAAATATTAGACGATCAAGAAATAGAAAACCACCTAGAAATACGTTTACTCAACCTCTACCAACTCAAAAAGAATATTCAGATGAAGAGAACAATATGAATTTACTTTCCAGTCGAGAATTAGCCGAGACTCAAGGTCATGTGTCTGGAAGAACAGAGTGAGATGCCAAGCATCAAAAACCAAGAGGTGGTTGGTATGAAATTAAGAAAGTTTATGATGATCTTACTCATAGTGCTCACATTATTGTGAATAGATTTCCTTGGAGGACTTTGTACCATATGAAGCCGAAAAAATATCCGCCCAAATTGGTGTCCATGTTGCTGGAACGTTGGTGGTATAACATACACACGTTTCATTTTCAAGACTTCGAAATAGGTATGTCATATATTCTGATTTATAATTTTTATGCAATCAATACGATTCATATATGAAATTAACAATTTTAATCCTTTTACAGGAGTAACACCCTTAGATTTGTATTTCCTACTTGGGATACCTTACGGTTGGGGAGAAAATGTTCCGTTTGACCAACAAAGTTGGTTGGTAGAAGACCGATATAGAGAAGAACTTTCGTTGCGCTTTAACGTAACCAACCATAAAGATATTAAAAGTGTTGGATTTGCTAATGTCGGTTTAAAGGCATTTGTAGTCAACAAATTATATGGTGATATTGATCCAGAAAATTCAGACCCTGACAACAATACACAAATTGTCAAGTTTTTTATTTTATGGATAATAGGTGTGTTTTTTTCCCTAACTCAAAAAGTTGTGTTAAAATAGGATGGCTAAAGGCGTTGCAAGATATGGAAAAGGTTGCCGATTATTATTGGGGATCCGCTATATTAGCTGAGATGTACATTAATCTCGATGTTGCATGCTTGGGTGGGTCAAACCTCAAAGATGTATGGGGACTCATTGAAGTAAATATGATAATAAATTCCTTTGGATTTAAATAAGTTTACAAATATTTAGCAAGTTAAACTAATCATATGTTGTTTACTTCAGATTTGGTGTTATAAATATACCAATATAGCTCTACCAAGACTTTGTCTCTACACCAAAAAGTCTTTCCCAATTGTAATAAAGTATGAAGACGATAACTGGGAGAAGGAGCAAAACATGAACGAGATAATATCCATGTGTGGAGATCCCAGATCCTATTTAAGACCAAAAAAAATGTTATTTGGAACTTGTATGAGGATTATGAGGAGTTCAGTTTTGATGTAGCCATAAGGATCAGAGATTTTTTCAATGCAACGCCTGTTGTTCTACAGTTAAACCAGAGATATTGGTGTTTTTTTTTTGTAGAGATGTGCTACACATTTAGTTGGTGCAGTTGGTATCCCTACAAATCCTCGACAATCCACCGTCCTTGGATCAGACTACAAAAGACAACGAGATCAAGGTTGGAAAGGGTATGATAGAGTATTCCGCACTTGTAACGAACAAGAATACGACGATTGGTACCAAAAGGTTACAAAACCGATAATTAATACAAAATTTATGAACATTTGGGTGGATAATTAAGATTGTAGTGAAAGTAGAAGAATTATTTAGTGGAGAAGGTGTGATTTTGGAGTTGAAATTGTATATATAGGGAGAGAAATACTAGCCGTTGAGATTTGACCGTTTGCCAACCCATTTTTTGGGTTTTCCCATCCAATTGTGAAGGCATAATTGACATTTTAGCTGATTTTCCAATCCCACTGGAACTGATCTTATGCACTTTGGAGTTCAGTTACATCAAATTTTGTATGTAGTTCACGAACCACCATTTTCAGTTCGCGAACTCTATTGCTACTTGATGTCTTTCAGATTTTCTTTCGCAAACATAGTTTTTGAAAAAATAAGAATTGTTCTTAACCTTAAATGCGATAAATCCTTGAACGTCAAATGCTTGGGTTCGTGTTTCGATATTATTCAAGTACAAGCTTGAAATCGAAACTTCTTCTTTGTAACTCATCATAAACTAAAGCCACACGAGATTGTCTCAGAAGATAAAATGGTATAAATAATGATTAAATATGATAGTCAGTCTTCACATACCTTTGTATTGATGAAGTTTTTGCCAATGTCTTCGTATTATCCAATCTTTAATCTTCAAGGGTATTTTGTGATTTATGATACTCAACTACCCAAATCTAATCCTAGTCCGAGACTGACTTTAGTAAACGATAAATCAAGAAATATTTTTGGTCATCTAACATTGACAACAAGCCTGACATACCATCATTTGTAGTTTCAACCGAGCAATTCTCTAACATAGTGGTTTGTGATTATTTAGAAACGTCAAGCTTGTAATCGATTGGATTACTTCGATAATAGTAAATCTTGATTGATTTTGGTCAACGAGTTTCAAATCTGATTATATCTAGGTATTTCAGATCTAATGAAGATCCTTGACTTGTTATCTTTTCACTTATCTTTTTGATTTGTGATTGATATTGAGTTGGAATCAAACATATTTTTCCTTTAACTATATGAATGACGTTCTAAAGAAAATTTTAGTTGGAACAATTGTGAGGTTGGTAATGATAGTCTTCAGGACGGATTATGGAACAACTCTTGACAGTGAACTCCGTGCGTTCACAAGATTGGTTGTAGGCGTAGGGATTATGAGAAAACTGAGTAACTATGGGTAGTTTTTTCGGTCTAAACTAAACAAGGTTGAGACATTTTTGTAGCTCTATTTAATAAACTGGATAAATTACTTGTGGAATCTATTCCCTTTGGCACATATAGACGAGATAAAAATATTAAGGCCATTAACAAAAGCATTCCGTAACCATAGATATTCCTGAATCCAAATATTCTCGTAGATCACTCCCGGGGTTCGTATTTTATGGATTACTGCTGGAATTCTTAATATTTGGATTGCTACAAGAATTTACAAATTCTATGTTGGATCGCTCCAAGGGTCGACAACATCTCATGGATTACTTCAGGAATCCATTATTACAAACACAAGTAATTAAAGAAAAGTTTAAAGTAAAGAGGTACATAAAAAATACACACTTATAGTACTAAAATAATATCAATAAATCTCCATTTTCGTCACCATTAGGGTCGACAAAATATCATTCTATAATTGTGCATATGGACATATTCTTTATGAAGAAAATTGTCTCAATATCAATAACATGCTACTTCAGGAACCACTGATATAGACCGACTATCAGTTCGTTACATGTCACTTCTGGGACCGATCAGCTAGTGGAGCGCGCATTTTGGGTCCACATGATGCCATACAATATTCCAGCTTATGGTGGAATGGTTTCTAATTTTCCATAGATTATTAGAGTCGAGAAAAATCAAATTTATGTTATCCTTCAGGGATACAACAGTTTCTCGCTTTGTCGATATTTAAACCGTTAGTACCATTACAAAGAAATAAAATATGAAATTATTATTAAAATTCATAGAATTGCAGTTCTCATCTTTCCCACTCTTACCGAGGAAAAACAAATTAAATATATATATTCTGTCGATATATATATATATATATGCCTTAATTGATATAAGGTTCAATTCAGTGTACAAATTGAAACCACAATCCATTATGATATCCTGATCACAATAAAAAAAATATTAATAAAAAATATAAAAATTAGAGAAGAAAGACAGTGAACTCCATCGACCGTCGATATCATTTTTCACCAATTGATTAAACGAATTAGCTATAATAGTAACTTAATCATCGTAAGCTTTTCGTATTGATAACATATCGTATTTTATTGACTCACATAGAAAGTTTAAACACAAACAATATAACTAAAGTTTAGTATATAATACGAAATGAAAAGTAAAAAGAAGATTAAGAATAGAATACGGAAATGGCGGTTGTATTCCTTTAATTTCTTACTCCCTCCGTTCCAGGAAAAGAGTTACTTTTCCTATTTGCACAATTGTTAAGGTAAGATGAGAGAGAATAACTTTTATAATTTATTTCCAGATTTACCCTAACAAAAATTTTAATACTACTTATATCTTTATAATGAGAATAATAACATTTCTTAAAATAATAAGGGTAGTTTTGAAAGTTTGTTATGTTGAAAAATGAAAGTAACTCTTTTGTTGGAACAAAAATTTAAAGAGAAAGTAACTCTTTTCCTAAAACGAAGGGAGTATTTTTCTCTCGCACTAAAATTATCTTTTCACCCCCTGTTGCATACGGCTATATATAAAGCCGAACAAACTATACAGTAGGTAGCCACACGTTGGTATACGTGTTAACATTAGAATTAGGTAATAATCTTACAGGTTAAGTTTATCTCTAACTAATCCTTATCTATCTTGACGTGCATTCTAGATATATGCAAGCGACACATTAATCCAGTTCTTCAAAAGATACAGATTAAGTCTATTTTAATACGTGGGTCAGCCACCTTCTTATCAATATTACAACGGTTAATAAAAACGAGGAAGGTTATTCATCCCCACATATCACACACCATACAAGTATATGGCACGTGTATAAAAATTGGATAAAAACAACCATCCAATTTCATAAAGATTCAACCATTTAGACGGAAAAAACTTAAAAGTGTAACCGGCCACACTCACAAGTGGCAGATGTGCTAAACTAAGTTGTTGTGAATCGCAATAAATAGAAACAGTTGCGAATATTTCAACTGTTGAAAATCGTTGCAACTATTTTACAATAGAAAATTTTAGTTGTAAATTCCCAACGAGGGCTAAGCCGGTGCGAAATTTTATTGTTATTTTCCATATACAGTGTAGTGAATTAAAACGATTTTTAAGAGAATATAATGGAAATTAAATTGTTATAAAAACATATAATCCCCCATTTATATTTTTTTAAAACATTGAGCAAGATATATAGAGATATGCGTAAGCAAAGGTACCTTTCGATTTTGAATCTTTACATAGTGTTAGACTCTCAAAAAAATCTGACATAAAATGAACATAAGTCCTTGAACTCTAGGAGATAAAAATATTTTTTAACACACACACAACTATACTTGTGTAAAGTCTAAAGCCAACACGTTTCCTTGTGTTTGTATTCCAATTTAATGAGTAATCTAGAAAACTGTCCATATTCTTGAAGAAAGCGGCCACACTTTCACATTCATATAGGTGAGTCTATCAAGAGTACTCATGTAGCTAAGTAGCCTACTTCAAATAGAGATATAAACATTTTTAAGAGTTTTTTATTAGGAAAAACTCAACCTTAACCCGCTTTAGGATATCATGACGTGGGATATTGAGTTGTAGGTTGGGTGTCCATCATGAACAACTAGGTTCATATCATTTGTGAATCGTTATTCCCTTTGAACCTATTTTTAGGTGGAGGTGTCCATCAATGATGCATGGAGTAAGTGCACAAACTAATTCACTTATTTTATACTTTACTAATGAATAATATAATAGTTGTAGATGGTGGAATTTTGACAAAGACGAAAATTATAAATTTGTTTGTCCAGATCAGAACTAACGAATTTACAAATTTATTTCTGCCCCGTATCCGAAATATGGAGCCTGGATATCTATCACACTTTTGAACTAAGAATATAAGTTTTATTAATAGTTATAGGCATTTACCTTAGTCACGCTAGCCGTATCCATGCTTGGTCGTGCTGTGATTTGTCGTTGTCCCATTTGCCGCTGTGACATTTGTCGTAGTCGCGTTAGCCGTAACGTAATTTTCCGTGGCCATACTTAGTCCTCGAGGACACGTCTCCTTAGTTGGTCCTCAAGAGTGCCACCCATGCTTGGTCCTGAGAGGACCTCCCTTGCTTGGTCCTCAAGGACACACCACCTTTGCCTGGTCTCGAGAGCACCACCCTTGCTTGGTCCTCAAGAAAACCTCCCTTGATCGGTCCTCAAGGACACGCCACCTTACTTGGTCTTTGAGAAAACCTCCCTTGCTTGGTCCTCAATGACACGCCACCTTTGTTTGATCTCGAGAGTGCCACCCTTGCTTGTTCATTCGAGCACACACCAACCCTCCACTCCTCGAGCATACGCTAACCCTTGTTTGGTCCTCGAGAGGATGATGCCAACTTCGCTTGGTATTTGAGAGTAGGGCGCCAACCTTGCTTAGTTCTCGAGAGCATGACGTTAATCCCATGCTCGGTCCTTGAGAACTTTTGCACGATCTTGACTTTGGAACCTTCCAAGGTTGCATCATTCCCAAGCCTGTACACATCCAGGTTTTCCGCTTCCAAGTTTGTGCCATTTCAGGTCTCCATTCTTTAGCCATTCAATTCTAGCCCTTTGTTTCCAGTAAATTTCTTGGCAGTGTGCTATGACTAGATTAGAGTTTCTTGTTTGAGCTTCATCTTCTAGCCAAAAATGTAACTCCGCTCCTGAGGTTGTTGTATATTTTTTTTTGTGCATGCTTTATTTGTTGTGCAGCCTCATTGATAACAACTGGTAAGTGTCCAAAAATTGGATTATGCCACTGTTGAAGAGCCCTAGCAGTATCCACCATTTTGATTTACAAGTTTAGGCCTTCATCTCGAACATTTGTTGTGGACCAAGCCTGAGATACCACCTCTGGCCTTTGAGGATGCAGGAACCAAAGATGTTGAGCTTTTCTTGTGAATTTATGTAATTGTTTTTTCCTTGAGAATGACGGGAGCATGATCTGAGGCAATTTTTGGGAGATGTTGGACAAGTGCACGAGGGTTTAAATCGAGCCAGGCCTGTGTAACCATACATCTATTTAATCTTTTGAGAATAAAATTTGTACAAGTTTGCTTGTTTGACCAAGTATATGGGTCCCCTTGAAAACCAAGGTCAATGAGACCATTTTCATTGATTAGGTTGTTGAAATGGAAAGCTTGGTTTGTTGTTACTGGCCTGCCTCTATTTTTTTCTTGTTGTGAAATGACTTTATTGAAGTCTTCCTTTAGAAGACAAGGAGTTGTAGATTGAAGTATGTAGTTGTAAATTTTTTGCCAGAGGTCCCGCCGTGCAGCAGGTTGGGGAGGACCATACACTCCAGAGAAGTACCAAGGAGATTGAGGTGGTGGTGGTGAAGTTATGTACACATGAATAATGCTTTGATTAAAACTTAAAATTTGATCATTTAGGTGAGAAGTTCACATAAGGCACAACCCACCTTTATGTTCATTACAAGGAATTGAAAAACTATTAGTAAAACCTAATATTACTTGCAATTTAGACATATGAGCAACAGAAGCTAAAGTTTCTGATAAAAACAACAAACTTGGATTGAAACTGCATTTAAACTCTTGTAACTTTGAGACTGTCAGGGGTTTGTGTGCATCCTGACAGTTCCATGCTAGGAAATTCATTATTCCTGCAAGTGTTGGTCCTTTCCAACAAATCACGAACTTGATGGAGTTTGGGTTTCAATCTCATCTTTCATAGAAAGTTGTCATGCCAGCTTGGAGGTAGATCTGTTTTTTTATGGGTTGGTGATGTGAATTGAGTTGTTTGGTTTTTGATTTGGGAAAAGGGTAATAGTTGCGTTGTTGGGCCTTGGATGTTTTGAGGGTAAAATTTGTTGTTTTTTTTTGGATTTTGATTTTCTAGGGCGGTGGATGGGTATTTCAATTACATGTTGTTGGATCCTTGATGATTGTGGGGATAAGGTTGATAAAGATATGAACTTTCTTGTTTTGGGTGGTGGTGGTGGTGCTTCAAACTATGGGTGGGTGGGATGTTCAGATGTAAAGGTAATTTTTATGGTTTCTTAAAGGTCTTTCTCTTATATGCTCTTAGTGGAGGTTTGGGTACTGAAGATGTTTATGATTGAGTACTGTGAACAACCATCACAGATGGTTTGCCATGATCTTTTTAACCTTTAGTTGGACCCCTCCTATGGTGATTGTACAAAGGTGTTTTAGAGTTGGTCATATTAAGGTGTGAAGAATTTCAGGAGGTGAACTTGGCCGGGGTCTAGTTCACACTGTGGTGCCAGAGAAGCTTTTTATGGGATGGGTGATCGTTTTAGAAAAGTGGTAAAAATAATTTGTCCGCTGAGACTTGTGAAGATTCTTTTTAGACCTAATTTTGATTTAAACTAGAAAATAAGTAAAAGATTTTAAAAATATTGGGAAGAAGTGGAACTCAGGATTCCACCAAAATCACTTCTGAATAATTTCTACAATGATTCTTTAACAATTATAGCTCTTTCATTGACTCTGCTTCTTTGCCAAAAGTAGATTTCTAAAACATTAAATATAAATCACAAGCATGGCGCATCAAAAGCTCTTAAGTCCCGACATACACCATCAAACAAAATCACAACTAATTAAGAAAAATCAATGCAAAAGTCATTAAGAATCAAAAATAGTTACCATTGATTCATGAAATATGGCTTCCTCCATTGTCCCAGTGGTTGGGTTTAGATAGACATAGATTTCTTAAAAGCCATTAAAATATTAAAGAAAATCATAAACTGTTTTTGAAAAGCAAAACTAAACCCTAGTTTTCTATCTGTCAGAAGTTGTGTTGAAAATTGTATCTAGGCTCCCCTTTATATAGGCTTTGGTAACCTCCTCTTGATCCTTATCCAACTAGGAAACCTAATCTCATTAAACTTTTCCACTTCCTTTTGATTCCTTATCCAATTAGGAGACTTAACCTCCTCAAAAACCAACAAAAATCCTAATTTTCACGTTAAAGGCGAGCCCAAAACGCTTCCCTTGTTTCTCTTCCCACGCAGGCACATAAGGCCCAATAGATAACAAATCAAAGTTGGTTTCACGGTTTTGCTCATAGCTTCTTCATACGAACTCGGAATGACCTCATTCTTTTTGCGTTGGCTTTGCCTTTCAATTCTATACAAGATGGTGGTTTCACTGGGTCCTTAGAAATTCTTCCTTGTAGAGCTCAATTTCACTTCTTTCAGAGATGTAACCTAATAAAACACATAAACTACGAAAGTAATAATAATACACAGTAATTCACACAAAATCTAGCAAATAATTATAAGGAAATGATACTTAAAATATGTAAATTATGCACTTATCAAATTCCCCCACACTTGCCTTTTGCTAGTCCTCGAGCAAACTATATATCCTAAACTAACCTAAGGTAAAATACAACTCCATTTTGTTGAGGACACGGTTACACTTAGCATGTATATCGGACGAGTTATAGTCTCGTGAGGGTTTACAAGAGGTATTCCCATAAAACCTTTACTCCAAACCCTAGCTATCTGTGAACGATTGAGGGTAAACATTAAACAAGCTATTTAGTTGGCATACTGAATTCTTCGGCTATGGGATTCATTACCCTATATGATTCCAATTGTTGTACACGAGTTTGCACTCAGCGTACTAAAATTAATATAAGAATTCAAAACTCTACTTAGATAATCGTTCAACCACGATACTCATAATCTATCAAAGTACAATCACATGAAAAGATTTAGAATATGGATATAGACAAAATGAAGTTTGTGCATGTTGACTAAGGTGAACAGTGTTTCCCATATCTGTCTGAAGGTCAGTGCCAGGATGAATCCTAATGGATTGAGATACACTCCCACTGGTCTTAATACTAATATCAATATCGACTCAACTGGTATATACAAGGGTCCCAGGGATCAATTTATTGAAAATAAAATAATTATTTATATTATTAAATGTACTGACAACATGATTGGGTCAAATTGAATCCAAGCGCATGCTCCTTGTCAGCATCTTACATGATAGTTCTCATCGATCCTGCGTTCCACACTTGCTTAGACGACGGAGACAGGGAAAAAACACACATACTGCTATCAAAGTGTCAATACTCGATTTTTTTTGGTCTGAATAACAGTCTAATAATCTCAAACACTCAACTCCATCCTGGGGGCGATAACAATTCGATATTGGTGGCCCATCAAATCATTTAGAGATTTTTTTTTTTTGCAAAGGAAAGCCCTAATTTTGGGTTGAAATAAACTCTCTATTTGTGATAGGTGTCACATGCTTATCCCGAACCAAGTGGTTGGGTAAAGAAGTGGTGAAAAAGACTGCTGCATTCCTGGGGAATGAAAAAGTGTCATATTGGGCCCCTTATGATGAGAATTGCATACCAATATTCCTTCGCATGTAGAATATAAGGATTATGGGTCTGATACACCTTTTTATTTATTCTGAACTGGCGGGTGATGTGATATTTGTTAGCGTGGAACATGGGATAAATCAGGTACTTGTCAGAATGTTGGGTTCCATCAGAGTCCCTGGCGATTCATGTGAGCCGCCAGGTGATTCAGATTTGGTTCAGACCGATCCAGCTCATAAACCCTAAATGTTTTTTGCCGAGAGATGTTGAACTGTTGCCTGCACCTGAATCACCATTAAAGTATGGATCATCTTCAAACTGATTTGAACAAGATTTCAAGGTAGGATGAATTATCTGCTGACTGGAGGATGGTGGTTGTTAGGGGGACAATGGTGCTTGGTGGGGGTAGTTTTGGAGTTGAGGCTTTCCTATTGATATTTAGTCTCCAGTATGGAACTTTGGGAATTTGATATCTAGTTTCGCCTGATCCATACTTGAGAAATTTTTGACAATCCCTCAGAACGTGACTTGGAAAACCAAAGAGGAAACAAAGCAAATGAAGGTTTTCATAAGCAAACTTGATCCAAGCTCTATTAGCTCAAGGATGACCTTTTCATCAATTATGTATTATGGTATATTTGGTAGTTGCATCCGAAAAACAACAAACTTGAAGTATGTGTTTGGGTGGTTGATATAAGTATTCCAGTCTTCAAGAGAATCACATGATTCCCAGTAGTCCAAGGTTGGTTCTCGAGGATGTTTTGTTTATATTCATTGTAGAGCATGGATAGCTGAAAAACCTCAGTGTTTGGTATTGTTTCCAGATGTTGGAATATGAGGGTGTACCATTTTTTAGCTAGGGAGTTTTTCAACGAGTGATATGAGAGATTTCCCCAAGAACCTTCAATGCCATGCTATGATTTTGGTGATTTTGCATGAGGTTTTGCATTTTTTTCGGTTAGATGGAAAAGGTTTTTCTTGATAATGGGTTGAAAAGTTTGTTTTTTAATGGATTATGATAGTTTTGAGTGGTTTGGAAGCTTCGGATTTAGTGGAGAATTTGAAGAAAACGACTTTTGATGGAAAATGGAAGAAGTGGGGGTTTAGGTATTCGGTGTGGATGATTCTTTGGCGGAAAAGAAATAAGAAGAAAAAGGTGATGAGGTTTGGGTTTTTGAAGCTTTTTCACTGGGAGGGGTGGGAAAAGTTATTGGTTGTTGAGCATGTATGGGTTTATTCCTGCCTTTTCAGGTTTGATAGATTGAGAGTTTGGAGATACTGTGTTTTTTGCAGGTGAAGATGGAGCTGGATTGGTGGGTGGGGGAGGTGGTGTATTTACCATGAAAATAGGCAGCGTTAAAGGAGGATTAAAGAAAGGAGGGAGAGTAAAACAAGAACCCATAGATTGGAACCACAAATTTCTTGCTAAGTTGTGAAATCTAAGAGAGATTGATCTTTGTAGATGTGTGGTTTTTCGGACAAGGATCAAACAATACATGGATTGGATGAACAAAGGTAAGTTGTGAAGATTATGATTCATGTTTTCATCTTGATATAGCTTTTTTACATGATAAATTCCTCATTGAATATGATCGTTTAGGATTTAGGGAAAAAAACTCGGAAAACTGAGACAAATTTGTTAAGGGTTCAAATATACATAGTGAAATTACTTTTTATAGAAAAAAAAAATTTAAAAAAGGAAAAAAAAATATTATGTGGAAAAGGAATAAATGAGTTGAAATGAGTTTTGTTGGTTTTCAACGTCACATCATTCTGTTCTCAGAGAGCGAAGTAGGATAATTCTGTATAGCATTATTGGTTTCAAAAATTGTTTGAGTGTTCTAGTTCTCATCTCCACTAGCTCTGAGATGAACTACGAAGAGGCGATCCAATGAAAAATCTTTCAAGTGTTTATATTTAGATTTACTTTTCTTTCGATTTATATTTTAGTATTTCTTTGTTTTAACTCTAGCTTATCTCTATTTCAGGGTAATCCTTATTAAAATTGAATTTTTGATGCTTTCACTCATGGATAACTATTTTTTTTGTTGCAGTACTTATTTGTGATTGCAGTAGTGTACCAGTGGTGGTTTTCTTGGGAGCATGGTGCATTTGGTTCCTCTATACTCATCAAACAGTGGTGTTTTCCATACTAAGCTATGGACATATTTAGTTCAATCAGACATTGTGTGATGCTATTTGAAGTGGTGCTAATAGCCTCTCTCTCTTTGTGTGACCCTCAAATCAGTGGTGCTTGTTACCAATCTACCAATCTCCAAGACTCAAATTTACCTTGATCAGAAAGTTCTGATGATCCATCTTTTAAACAACAAGGGTACCTTTGGAATTTTAATGATTTTTAAAGCGCACCATAAGGAAATTCAAAATTATGAATACTATTTACCTAAATTAAAGCCTTATTCTTCTGCGGATTTTCATAGTATAGAAATAGTCAGCCAATATATCCGAAATTGGGAAAGTGTTTCCCATACTCGATAACTATCTATAATTTTCCAAGAGCTAGAAACCTAATCGTATATCCCTAAGAATTGGAATCCAAACTGCTAAAAGGGAGAGTTTAATTTACAAGTCAACAATGTCTCAGAGCTCTAAATTACAGCTGGCAGCTATAACAAAGAGAATGAAAGAATCTAGTATTGGTTTTGATGAAGCAAGGATTGTTCATGGTAGTTTAATCTCGGTGGAAGAAATAGATGAGGCAGCTAACAAATGGAGCAATTGTCTGATTGGAAAGATTTTTGCAAAGGATGATGTGGATTTTAGTGTAAATCAAAAAGAAGTGAGCATAATCTGGAGAAGACAAAGAAGAGTGGTAATAAACACTATGGGCCGTAATTTGTATGTATTCAAATTCAAATTCCCTGAAGATCTGGCAGCAGTTATGGAAAAACTCCATGGATTACTGGTAATCATCTGATGGTATTGCAATTATATGATAATACTGTATTATAGGAGGACTACTGTTAGTACCTAAAAATTACTTCTAGGCAAAACAATGTACTGTAGAAGTACTTTCTTTAGATACGGAAATCAAAATTGTACAGGGCAAGCCTAAACCACGATAGTAGCCGTTCCGCCCTGCTTCGGTCACAAGAAGAGGAAATGGATTGATCTTAAGGGAGGGAAGCAAAGAAAGTTGAAGTAAATATGTGCAACGAACTGTGTGTAAAATTATAGAACTACTGAGAAAAATCACAGAGCTTATGAGAATTGAAAGCTTGTTGTATTTCTGAAATGGGCTAAAGAGCCTATTTATAATATTATAGAGTTCACACGATTCCTTGTAAAGTTGTGGAGATGCTGGAAAGATAGAGAAGTTGAATTCATGGGGATAATGGTGTAACCTCCCATTATCCTTGGAAGTTTCTGGAAAACCATGATTCTATCATTTCCTCAACCAGTACTTTTTAACTTTCAGTTGTTGTAACCGGCAGACCAAAACGCCATGGATAATCCCCCCATGTAATTGTTTTGATTTCTCGTAGAAGTTAGTGGAGTCATGGACTCAAAACACGTGAGCAACGGATAATGCTGGCACGAGCAAGCGTGAAGAGATAGCCCTGGTACAATCGAGGAAAAATAGGGAAAAGGATAGCTCCAGCGCTAGCCGTGGCGTTAGCGCCGATGGCTCCAGCGCTAGAGCTAGGGCTAACGGTGCAGGAGATAGATAACGTTGGAGCTAGTGCTAGTGTTACCACCTCTATGACCTGTTTGGCGCATGCTTTGTTGCCTATTTTTTTAGCTTTTTTTAGCCTTTTGGCACACGTGTGTGCTACTCATTGGTGTTGGGAGTGTGACTAGGATTTGCCAAGGCTAGCACCTGCTAGTATTATGGTTGTTGTTTATATACCGCTAGCTTTGTCATTTATTAATGTCGTGGCCATATTTATGGCCTGTTTAGAGTTTCTCAATTGTATGAGATTTATTGTTAGCATTTTAAGCTTAATTTTTATGCAGTGCATACAGAACATCTTCAAGAGATTCAGCTATGGAAGTTTACAACTTGAAATTATGCTTGATGCAACTCTGCAATTAGATGGTATGATTCATTTAGTAGCATATTATTCGAGAATAATGTAAAATCCTAGAATGACCATTGTGCCCTTTACGCTCGACTTTTTGGTAAAATAACTATTTTGGCCCTGGTCTAAAACTTGATGAATATGAATTTTCACCTCTAATTATAAAATAACAATTTTGCCCCTTAATTATAAAATTACTATTTTACCACTGGTCTGAAAAATTATCCAAATTGACCGTTTTACCCTTTATCAAAACCCACCATCTACATTAAGTCCCCTGTTTAGTACGGAACGAGTAATGTTACGGGGTAAGCACTAGATGGTGGTCTGCCATGCAAAGTAAAATATAACTTTTTATTCTTTAATGGTTAGATATTACTAGAAGAGTAGCAGTTGGCTGAGCAAGTTTTATTCTTTCTGCGATTGTACTCTTAGGTGTATGGAACATTCTTCTTCTACCGTAACAACAACGAGAAAGTATTTGGAACATTAGTTGTTTGTAGAGAGTGTTGGGGCAATGTTGCCATTAGAACAAAAAGATGAGTGTTGAGGCATTGTTG
The DNA here is from genome assembly GCA_023531435.1 of Papaver californicum. Classification (NCBI taxonomy): domain Eukaryota; kingdom Viridiplantae; phylum Streptophyta; class Magnoliopsida; order Ranunculales; family Papaveraceae; genus Papaver; species Papaver californicum. Next base: position 2,359,267 of record JAJJMC010014301.1, on the reverse strand, counting down.
TCATCAGACACAAAGATGAGTGTTAGCAGTGAACACTAAGATGAGTGTTGAGGCAGTGGTTCTGCCATCAAACACAAAGATGAGTGTTAGCCGTGAACACTAAGATGAGTGTTGAGTCATTGCTTCCATCATAACACTAAAGTGAGTGTGGAGGCAGTGATTCTGCCGCCAGACACAAAGATAAGTGCTAGTCGTGAACACTAAGATGAGCGTGAAGGCAGTGATTCTGCCATCATACACAAAGATAAGTGCTAGCCGTGAACGCTAAGATGAGTGTGGTGGTAGTGATTCTGCCGTCAGATACAAAGATGAGTATTAGCCGTGAACGCTAAGATGAGTGTGGATGCAGTGATTTGATGTGGTTGTAGATTGCGGTAAGAATGAGTTTCAAACTCTCGAACTTGTGAAGATTGATTTTAGATCTAAAAACTAATTTTTAACTAGAAAATATACACAAAATATGAAAGTAATATTCACAAATACATAGGTTATGGATTTCACCATTAACCAATTAAAGTGATTCAATCTAATCAATATTCATGCAATTCTTTACGTTTAAAGTGATTCTAATGTGTTGCAAAGGTAGATTTTCAAAGTAACAATTGTAAATCGAACGTATAGAAAATCAAAAAACCTAGGCTAAGCATGCTCTATCAAAAGAAATCACAACTGCATAGTAAAAATTCTTAAATCAATTTTTAATCAAAGCAAATAATCATAAAAGAAATTGTAAAAATCAATTAGAATAGAGATATACCACTTTTCTTGGAACAATAGCTTCCTATGTCGCCTCAGCAAAGGGGTTTAGCTCCTCATATTAATCACATGCTCAAAATAATGATTCATGACTCAAAGTGTTTACCAATGATGAAAAATAGTGAAAATAATGAAAACATGAAATTCACAACGTTTGTTAGGCGTTGCGAACTCACTGTTACAGAGGGAAAATTGTTTCACTAAAGATAAATGTTGCTTAGTTTAAAGATTTTAGCAACGTTTTCTTCAACCTTTATTTCACAGTTTCTTCATCTTCTTCATCACGAGTAGAATTTTTCTGGATTTTGATTTCTTTGTTTCTGGCAGAGCCAGCCCATCCACCCAATGTTCTTACAACTCTTCTATTTATATTAGGACATCCAAAACTCGAGTATCTTGTTCCAATAACTTCACAGATCCTGAATGAATTATTCTCGTCAATATTCTCCTATTCTCGGTGATTTAAGTCTCGATCTGTTCTTGTTTTATTATATACGTCGTTACCTTTTTTATCTCATACAATTTTGAAAAGTTTAGAAACAGAATCATATGAAATTGAATATCACTGAATTTCTTCGAGATTTATTACCCTGATTTTCTTCGAGAGTAGATATGGTCGAGATTTAGTCTTGATTTTGTGGGTCTTCCCGTGTACAACTTAATACGAATAAGGTAAGAGAATGATCTCGTCTTAATTCTCTTTAATTATTTCCAAAATAACTTGTTATCAACTCACGTAGATTAGGAAGTATGGTTTCCCGCCAAAAATTCAGTTTTGAATTCAAAAGGTGGGTCCCTTTATAAGATGTGATGGGTGCCTTTATCAAATCCAGGGGTGCATTTAACACTTTTGAGGTGCCTTTATAACTTTTTGAGCTGATTTTCTTCACAATTATTATTCTTCGAAAATACCTACAAATATAGTAAAATAACATTACTAATAGAAAAATTGAGTAATAACAATATAAAGATGAGCTCAAATAAGACATAAAAATGTGTCTATCATGATTCTGTCGTCAGACACAAATATAAGTGTTATCCGTAAACACTAAGATGAATGTGGAGGCATTGCTTCCATTAGAATACTAAGATAAGTGTGGAGGCAGTGATTCTGCCGTCAGACACAAAGATGAGTGTTAGCTGTGAACACTAAGATGGTTAGAACTTGAACATTGATATTCAAGGAATTTAATCCATGGAAGTTCTGCGACTTGAAGCAAGTTCATTCGTGACATGAAGTGCTTAACTTTTATGCGGTGCATACAAAACATATTCAAGAGATTCATCCGTGGAAGTTTACAACTTGAGATAATGTTCACTGCGGCTCTGCAGTTAGATGATATGCGTCTAATTAGCGATCTCTATTCAGGAATAGTATATTATCCATTCTGAATGTTTATCGTGACTATGCAATTTAACTGTTATGCATCTAATTTAACGATCTTTATTCAGATATGGCATAACCTGTATTCTGAATGTTCATAATTTTATTTTTAAATGGTATGCATCTAATTTAGCGATCTTTTTTCAGATATGGCATAACGTCTATTTGAATGTTTGTAATTTTGTATAATCAACATATTCTGATTAATAGTTTACATGGATACACATGAAATAACGAGAGTTTAGCTGGGTAAAGCCCTGAAATTTTTACGGGCGCATATATATGCAAAAGATATGTGGAACGAGTATATGGAATTCAGCTGTGGAATTATTGCAATTTATAATTGGTTCAGTGTTATGTATAGTCATAGATCATCTGGACAGGAATAACAACCGTCACCAGTGACATTCTGAAGACGTTATTGCTCTATACTAGTGGTAAATCCATCTAGGAGCCGTCCAATCGTTCTCGATTCATACAAAAGTGGATACTGAGTGCCATAATATAATATATAAAATATTTAAAGCTCAAAGCTAAGAGACTCTAATATTGCCATTATATATTTTGTTTGAAGAAGTTAGCTGAAATTTCCTGTAGTAAGGGTTTCGTTCTAAAATAAAGTATGGATTTCAAAAGTTTAGTTTAAGGGTGGTTACTTAGCTTTATTTCCTTCAGGCATGTCCTTCACGCATACTTGGGCTTTGGATATATTAGACTCCCCCGTGAGTAAGCAACAAACATTAGCGCTTGGAGTTTGAGTATGCAACATCAAGTGTCAGGATGACAACAAGTGTATGGTAGACAGAGCATCCAATGATGAAGACTAGTTGTAGCTGGTGACAGCAAAGTCGGGGACAATGGAAGTCAATAAGGGAGAGCTGACGATAGATTTGAACTACAGATGAGGCGGATCTCCATGTTTCTTTGGTGTAGGTTTAAGCACATCGATTCCCAAATTGTTGTTGTAGGGAATGAATGGTTGATGAAGCCGGTTATGAGGATGTTGTTCCTAAGACCAGTGTTAATGCTGGACCATGGCTGGTTGTTGCTCCAGAGAGAAAACCATGATAATCTAGGCGTCGACGTAGTCTTTGGTTCTCCATCCAATGAACCCCTGGAATCGTCTGAACACCATGTCTTGAATGTGAAGTGGTTTCATCACATAATTTACGATGTTGAAGCAGATAACAAAGTCTCATTATATATATGATAAGTGAAGGAAGAAGTCTCTCAGTCGTGCGGGGCTGTGATGTAGAGAAGTTCATAATTTGTTTCCTTCAGTACTGTCACCAGGTTGCATTGACTTGGCTTTGGGGATTATATTGATCGAAATGGATTCGAATTGATCTTCCCAATAAGATCAGGTCCTTAAGTGCATCTAACATGTGTTTACTTGACAGAAAGATACATGTTGAAAGGATCCGTGACATCCATGGATGAATGATGTTATATCTGCTTCAGGAGTCTTGCTTCAATGTATTCAGAGTTCGAAATCCCTCCAGTTAGCATAAGTATGGATCATCTATCAAATACTTGGGATTAAGATTTCGTGAGTTATGACGATGGAGGCACCTTGTTAGAGTGTATCCATGTTTATGGAGAAAACGAATTCCCGACAGCACCCTGTAAGCCCATATCCTAAGTGTTGAGAGGAGAAGCATGGATCTGAAGTGGTCAGGCCTGTCGAGTTTTTATTATGCTTGAGATGGTTGTGGCTGCCTCACTACCAGTGGTATTTGAGATCATGATCATGAGTACCGTCTGTTTAGGTCTTGCTTGAAGCATGATAGAAATTGATGGCATCACCTTGAGAATTCCGAATTCAATGTGTTTTTCATAGTTAAACAGTGTGGTTAAAATCAGCAGCAGCAACAACAGAGGTGAAGTCCCCATGCTATGGACGTGATCAGGCTAAGAGATGAAGCTTACGAGTTGTGGAGATACCGATGTACAAATTTTTTTATAAGGATGATGCGAGTGGGGGTCTTGTTGCTATCAGCGTTGTTAATTAAATATTCTAGTCGAAGGAGGTGACTGCGTTGAATCTCTGAAACTGAAGAAGCCTTCAGTTCCCAAGTGTAGCTACTTTGGTTTGCTGCTCGACGATGGATGATTTGATAGTATCATCATGAGTTCATGCCTCTAGGGTATGATCAGGAAAGGGAAGCTAGGATTATCTCATATTATTGTTGTCGTCTTTGCGCGTCATGGCTGAAGGAAGAACTTGAATTGAAGTTGGAGCCCTTCGTTGATGCCCGAGATGTTGAGTCGCAACTAGGACGTTTTTGTGAGCATTGACTGAATGAAATTGTGTATTATCCTGACCACTTGCTCATAAGCTTGTTTTAACCTTCTGGATGTGATGATGGTATGCTTACATGGGCGACGTCCTCTGGATACGTCGAGGGTGAAGAGGATGAGATGAAATGTATCCTGTTGCCGACGTGCTACTGCTGGTGCCTTTCAAAGACTATGTTCCAAGAGGCGTCTCTTGAGCCATCTTCTGAATCCTTGATTGTTATGAGATGTTTTGCAGTGAGCAGTCCCCTGTCACACTTCTCTTTTTGATTTCTAAAGTTATATTTTCTAGAGTAGGCTTGGGATGCATCTCGGCCTCGTCATGGGTTGCAGGCGCCTATCAGATCTGACAACATAGTCGGGAGAGGTGAAGATACCTTTGCGACATGTCTTTGGAGAATAAAGGGCCTTGTAAAGATTGTGACACTCTGGTTGACCATCTTTTATAGGCTTGAGAGGTTCCTAACATCGAGGGGATTTTGTGCAAATCTTCAGTTCCCAAGTGCGGTTCTTGTAATCTTTCAGATGTAGTTTGTTGAAGTTGGTGTTCCAAATGGTGTCGTTACGTAAAATGCCAATGCGATGAAAACTGCACCAATTGAGTATCCGGACGCTGGAGTTGACTTTGAATTTGAGTTTGACAGGACCCGACTCTTGGAGGAAGCTGAGACAACTAAGCTTGTTGTCGGATGGCTTTGTCGTCATATGTGAGTCATTCAGGAGAACTTCAAGGAAGTAGGTGCATCTTCGGCTTAGAAGTGATTACCAGAGCTAGAGACGCTGTTGAAAGACTATCCCGAGAGTTGAAGCTTTCAACTGAAGCCCTTGCATAGGTGGAAAGAGCATATGCTGATGGCGCTGAATCAATCTTCAAAGATCTTTCCTAGGTAGTAGGTTTTTCATGGTTTTTATGTGTCTCTGAGATACCCAATTTTTCTATGGTTTTATTTTGGGATTTTGATTAGGTAAATTTTGAATGACTTGCAAAGGTTTCTCTAGAGAGAGAATAATACTTTGTTCAATTCAATAAATTGAAATCCTAAGTATAAATACAAGGAACTGCAAACATTTTGGAGGAATTACAAATGTTAAGTAAAAACAGAGAAATATTGTTAGGGGTAGTAAAGTGCTTAAGCCTTGACATCTTTGTCAGGGGTTGTTGTGTTTTAGAAATAGTGGTAAAAGATTCGATACTCAGACTTATGAAGATTTGATTTTTAAACCTAATTTTTAATACTAGGAACAAAGAAGATTAAAGTAAAATTGATTTAAGGTTATGGAAAGAACTGAGACTAAGGATTCCACCCTTAGCCAATTTTTCAAGTGATTTAGCATTAATAATCATCTTGCAACTCGTATATTCAATTGATTCTAAATATTGTCAAAGTTAGATTTTCAAAATAATAGTTGTAAATCAAAAGTATGAGACATCAATAGCTCTAAACTAAGCATGGCTCATCAAAAGAAGACACAACTAATTGATAAAAATCATTATTTCAAATTTAATTCAAAGCAAATAGTCATAAAAGAATTGTAAAAAATTAATAAGATAAAAATATACCACTTTATTATTGAAAAAATGGCTTCCTCCGTCGCCTCAGCAGTTGGCTCTAGCTCCTCATGTCAAACACTCTCTCAAAATACATGTTCATAGCTCAAAGTGCTTAAAAGAAGAGAAAAACAGAAGTAACACAGTGAATAGCTACGGATATAAGTGTTGCGCAGACTGTTTTCTGTGTTGCTGAAAAGAGAAATTAAAACAGAGAATAAAAGACGGCTTCTGGGCGCAGTAAAAGAAGAAAGAAAAGGTGACGTGAACTATGACTGTTTTCTCCTGTGGTCTGTAATCCTTCTTCTTCTTCACCAGCGAACAATTTTTTTTTCTCTCTCTGAATTTTCTCCCGACTCCCAGATGTGATTCTGTTCTTTCTCTTTGCTTTATATAGTCTCAGCAAACCCTAACTATTATTCCTTAATCGATAGGGACTTAGAATCCACTCAAAAACAAACTCTCTCGTATTAATCCAAAACCAAATACTAAGCTTTTCTGGCCAGCAAACGAAGTTTTCATCCATTTTATACGGCAAACAATACTCAGAAGTGACGTGTTTTGATATTGATGATGTTTAAATATAGTGGTAAAAAGAGGTTCGATTCTTAGACTTGTGAAGATTTAATTTCAGACCTAATTTTAATTAAAGAAAATAAAATAGATTAAAATAAAGATGACTTTTTATAAATATGGTGAAGAACTAGGATTCAGGATTCCACTTTTAACCAATAAATCAAGTGA
>JAJJMC010014301.1:2293388-2340246 GCA_023531435.1 Papaver californicum | reverse complement strand
AAAGAAGGGGTGCCCCCAATCCAAAGTGTGGGTGCCTTAATCCATTTTCCCGGGTGCCTTTAACACTTTTCGAGCCAATTTTTCCGCAAATGTTTATTTCTCAAAAATACCTACAAAGACATAAAAAGACATAATAAGTGTAAAATCGAGTAGTATCGAAGCAGATATTCGGGCGCAATATAGACACAAAAATGTGCCTATCAGATATATTTTGACTGCTTAATCACTTTGAGATATAAAACAACTTCCTAACTCACTTAAAACTCGGTTTCCAATAACTCATATTCATTTTCTCACGTAAATAATTCATTCCCACCAATTTCGGATTCAAAAGCAAAATGAAGGGTGCCCCTGATCCATCTGGTGGGTGCCTTTAGTAATTTTATGGGTGTCTTTATCAACTTTTTGAGCCGATTTTTCCACAAAAATTTATTTTCCAAAAATACCTACAAAGATATAAAAACCCATAATAAGTGCAAAATCAAGCACTAGTAGAATAGAGAATTGAGCACAATTTAGACAAAAAAATGTATCTATCAGGGGTAGTGAAGTTTTTAAGCATTGACAGCCTTAAGCCACTTTCCGTGTACGACTACCCCTGTTGTCTTATCAGTATTGACGAGTTTGTGTAGTATCCACCTGATATAGTTTTAATGATCAGATGTGGCTTCTCTCCAGGAGAGGCAGAAGTGTCTCCGATTTGGAAAGGGTTTGGTTTCATTATCTCAGGTTGATGAAACATTTTAAGGATGATTGGGTTATCGGTTTTAATATTCTCAGTAGAGACGACCCTTTTCCATTCGAAAAACCTTTGAAAATGATCAACTTCCCATTCATATCGTCAAGGCACGATACTCGGTCAAGTCCCCAAGCCTTGATGGGACGTGGAACAATTAGTTGTAAAGAGAGTTGCTAAAAGAGACTTACTTGTAGGCGAAATCTATGAGCGTACGACATCATCTCTCCTTTATGCAACTGTTTAGCGTCCAGATCCATTGTTTGGTGATGTTCTGGAGGTGAGCAATATCTAAGGTCTGCTGGCTTGTTGGCGCTTACAGGTGGGTCCCTTGGTAAGGATTTCCCCATAGATGCGTCGAGCCTTTCCTTTTAATGTGGATTCACGGATGTCCCGGAACCATGTCGTAGTCTGGATCTACATGGTTGTTGTTGATGAAGTGGTAACAGACACTCCTGGCCACAAAATGGTAGCGGAAGTGGTCTCTCTAAACCTTTATGAATAACGAAGTTTGATCGTTGGATCCTTGGTTGCTTTCTTTAAATGAGGATCTTGTCATTGCATCGAATGTTGATTTTGGATGTCCTGACGTTGGTAGCATCAGGAACATTGGTTGGCTCCATCTTTCTTTCACGATTGTGTAGAACCATACGTGATTTCACGAAGAATTTTGGCGATTTTTTTCGTCAGATTTTTTTTCCAGATTCAAATCTTCTTGTCATAATGACCGCAGAATCTTCGTCCGGAGTCAGAATGAGGTGGTTGACCTCTTATTCTTTAGATAAGAGGAAGGGATAACTTATGAAAAAATAATTTCTGGATTTTGAGTCCGTTTGCTAGGTAAAAAGGACCTGACATCGAGAGTCCATAACTTTTTAGGCAGAATTCTGTAGGTTTTCAGTTATCATGTAGTCAAGCGTTTCGGCCACCATTTATAGACAGTTCATCCGATTGACGTTCCCTTTTAGTATGTTATAGTATACATCCATACGAATCATTAGGTATATAGATCACCCCTATATTCCTCACCAATTAGCGCCAGTTTCAGTTCTTCCAGAGAGCAGCGTAAAAACGTTTCTGACAGCATTTTTGCAAAACGACCTATAACCTTTCTAAACCATATGCCATGACCCAAAACAATTTGTAATGAAATTTTAGGTTGCTAATGAACATATTTTATGAACTTTATGATTTTTGCTTGAATCTCTTGTGCTTGAGATATTTTAACTCATATATCTGTAATGTCTTCTTTTTTTAGGGGGGAGCGAACAAAAACAGAGAGATGAAGGATTGGAGATTACCATGAACCGTGACGCTGGTGACATATCTTTTCCTACTCAAAAATTATAATCAAGCTCTCCCTGACGCAGTTTTTGAAGAAAACACTCCAAAAGGTGTCATTGTACAGAATGCTGATGTGATGGAGACTGTTCAGGTTGAGTACCTGGACGTTGTTAACTTTGAACTAGATATAAGATACATCATGTTTTCAGATGGTTGAAGAATTGGATTCGTGACCGAGAGATTGATCTAGGAAAATTGTTAGTACCTAAAAATTACTTCTATGAAAACAATATACTATAGAAGTACTTACTTTAGATTAGGAAATCAAAATCGTACAGGGAAAGCCTAAACCATGATAGTAGCCGCTCCGCCCTGTTTGGTCACAAGAAGAGGAAATGGGTTGATCTTAGGGGATGGAAGAAAATAAATTTGAAGGAAATATATGTGATGAACTGTGTGTAGAATTGTAGAACTATTGAGAAAAATCACAGAGCTTATGAGAACTGTAGGCTTGTTGTATTTCTGAAATGGGCTAAGGAGCCTATTTCTAATAGTTAAGAGTTCACACGATTCCTTGTAAAGTTGTGGAGATTGTGAAGAGAAGGAGAATTGGAAGTCATGGGGATAATAGTGTAACCGCCCATTATCCTTAGAAGTTTCTGGAAATCCATGATTCCATCATTTCCTCAACCACTACTTTGTAACTTTCAGCTGTTGTAACCGCCAGACCAAAACCCCATGGATAATCCTCCTAGGTAATTGTTTTGATTTCTCGTAGAATTTAGCGGAGTCATGGACTCAAAACACCAAGCAAAGGATAATGCTGGCACGAGCAAGCGTGAAGGGATAACCCTGGCACAATCAAGGAAAAATAGGAAAAGGGATAGCTCCAGCGCTAGCACCACTAGGACCTGTTTGGCGCGTGCTTTGTTGGCTTTTATTGGCTTTTTGGCTTTTTTAAAGCTTTTTTCTAGCCTTTTGGCACACGTGTGTGCTACTCATTGGTGTTGGGAGTGTGAATAGGGTTTGCCAAGGCTAGCACCTGCTAGTGCTATAGTTATTGTTTATGTACCGCAAGCTTTGACATTTATTAATGTCATGGCCATATTTATGACATGTTTAGAGTTTCTCAATTGTATGAGATTTATCGTTAGCATTTTAAGCTTAATTTTTATGCAGTGCATATAGAACGTTTTCAAGAGATTCAGCTGTGGAAGTTTGCAACTTGAAATTATGCTTGATGCGACTCTGAATGGTATGATGCATTTAGTAGCACATTTATTCGAGAATAGTGTAAAATCCCATAATGACCGTTGTGCCCTTTTTGCTCGACTTTTTAGTAAAATGACTATTTTTTTCCTGGTCCAAAACTTGTTGAATATGACTTTTCACCTCTAATTGTAATAACGTTTTTCCCCTTGATGTGTAAAATTACTATTTTACCTCTGGTGTGAAAAATTACACAAATTGATTGTTTTACCCTTTATCGAAAACCCACCATCTACAACTACAAATTCACTCATCAAGTATTTTCACTTGTCTTTCAAGGCCTATCGCTGGAATATCTTGATAATAATCTAATTGATAAGATGTGGCAAGATGTTGGGTGTCTAAAGCAGGAAAAAGAGGTTATTCCATCAGAGGAAGAGTTGTTAATGCAACAATTGAAGTTGATTTGAAGAAACCACTTAAGAGAGGAACATGGTTACTCACTACAGCTAAACAGAAAGTGTGGATCAAATACCATTTTGAAAAACAACCAAGGAAAATATGTCCCCGTTTGTTTTGTGATTGATCATGATGAAGAGAAGTGTAATAAGATTGCTTGGGATATCTTTATTTTTAAAATGACATACAAGGAAGTTAAAGATTATTATGTTAAGAATGCTCATAAGGTTCAGGAGATGCTGAAGAATGGTGGTGCTGCAAGTGATGAAGGTGGGCTAGGTAATCTGGATGATGATGGGCCGGCAAGTGAGGAAGGTACTGGCCCAGACCCAAGGAAATATAAGAGAAGTAAAGATGATTTTCGTGAGCACAATTATATCTTGTTAGAGCAAAATTCCCAAAATAACTATCAGAACCCTAGTACGATTTCAAGTCAATCAAATTTTTTTGGAGATGGTAGAGGTGGTCACACAGAGAATGAAGTTGCCATAATTAATGGTGGTGAAGATATGCACATGGAAGATGTAGATATTGAAGGAAGATGACCAAATGATAATACTACTAACCATCTCCCAGCTACTGAATCGCAAGTAAGTACAACAAATCAATTTTTTTTTTTAAAAAATACTCTTTCTTTACTGTCTGATTTGAGCTTTGTGCTTGGTTTTTGTTTGGTAGTTTTATCAGTTTTTGGTAGTTGCAAAAACCTAAATCTCTTAAGTGTGGTTGTCCTATCTAATCAAAATTCTTTCTCTTTTCTTCCTTATTCAAAAACAAGTAGTGAATTGTTTTGGTAGACAACTTCTTGATTTGATTGTAATTGAGTCATCGTCTTGTCAGAGCATCTTAGTTCATACATCCTGTTATAATCCTTCAGTGACGTATGGGCATTGTTTAATTGTTAACATTACCATCTGCAATTTTTTAGAGATGAAGGTGTTAGCTTGGAATGTTCAAGGCTTTGGTAATAAGCATAAAAGGTATCACCTTAAGGATTTAGTTAGATCAAATAATCCTGATGTAGTTTTCTCAGCTGAAACAAAAAATAAGGATCAGAAAATGATTAGGTTTACAGGTCAATATTGTTATCCAAACTATTGGTATGTAGATCCATTTGGATTGTCTGGTGGCTTATTTTTGATGCTAGTGTATGTTATGAGTGAAAAGGTCATTCTTGTGTGTATGTATGTTGCTTTAGATGCTAGTGATATTGTGCGATAATGAGTTTTTTTGTCTAGTATATCAGGAAGGTTTCAATGCCCTTGGATAATCATAGGAGATCTAAATTTTGTTATTATGAAAGAAGATAAGCTAGGTGGTAATCCTATTCTGCAATCTCAAATTGATGCTATTACTGATCATCTTGAATTTTTTGGTTTGTCGGATGTTAATTTCATTGGGAATCCATTCACATGGTGTAATAGGAGAGATGATGCTAGTGTGATATTTGAAAGGATTGACATGGCTCTTGGTAATGATAAGTGGTTTGATTTCTTTCCAAATTGTATTATGTATCATTTACTTTCTTTAGGGAGTGACCATTGTCCAATTTTATTGGTTAGTGCTAAGGAAGAAAACACTACTAGGAAGCCTTATAAATTCAACAAATGCTGGTTTTTGAATGATAGTTGTAAGGATATCATAAGCTCTAACTGAAAATCTTACGATAGTAGTTCGCATGCTTTTTGTCTTACTATATCCTTAAACAACATAAAACATTTCCTTATAGATTGGAATCTTAATAATTTTGGCAATATTCAAACTCATTTGAACCTTGTTCAGGAGTAAATAACTGCTTTAAGTACTGATAATGCAAATATAAATGTGAATAGGATTAAAGAGCTTGAGGATAAACTTAAATATTGGTATGAGGTGCAGCATGAGTTTTATATGCATAGGGCCAAGAAAAATTCTTTAGCTTATGGTGATAGAAATTCTAGGTATCTCCATGAAAAAGTTAAGTATAGGAAAAAAAAATATGCAAATTGACACAATTCAATCCTCTATTGGTATGTGGTTAACTGACATGGAAAGCATTACTAGTAAACTTAAGAGGCATTTTCTAAAATCTGACGTACCACTAATCCTCTTAATCCTGACTGTTTGCTTGATAAGATTGAGTCTTATATCTCTGCTGATGATAATGATTACCTTGTGGCTATCCCAACGGAAGAGGAGGTTAAACAAACTGTGTTTCAAATGAAGACATGGACCTTTCCCGGTCTGGATGGTTACCCACCTGGATTCTACCAGGAAATGTGGGATGTAGTAGGGGAAGACATAGTTAAGGTTGTACAAGCATTTTTCCACTCTGAGCACCTTCTAAGACAAATATAACTGTAGTTTTATATCTTTAATACCTAAGTCGAACTGCCCTAAAAGTGCTTCTGACTTTTGACCAATAAGTTTAAGTAATGTTTCTTATAAAATTATCAGTAAGCTATTGGCTAGTAGACTGAAAAGGGTAATGGACAAGTGATAGGCCTTTTTCAAGCAGCTTTCTTGTCCTCTAGAATGATAAAAAATAATATTGTGTTGGCACATAAACTAATTGATAGTATGAGGAAGTGTAAATCCAAAAAGAAAGGTTTGATGGCTATCAAGCTTGATATGTCCAAGGATTTCGATAGGGTAGAGTTGGATTTCTTGATTGTTGTCCTTAGAAAGATAAGGTTTCATGAAAACTAGTGCAACATGATTTATGCTTGTGTGTCTACGGTTTCCATGTATGTGCTTTTGAATGGTTCGTCGGGTGATATCTTTTTTCCTACAAGGGGTCTTAGACGGGGAGACCCCTTGACTCCTTATCTGTTTATTATATGTATGGAAGCTTTCTCTAGGTTAATTCTTAATGCTGAAACCACTAATGATATTCAGGGTATAAAAGTAACCAAAGATAGTCCGACAATTAGTCATTTGTTCTTTGCTGATGGTTGTCTCATTTTCTCTAGAGCTAGAACAAGTTGTGCTAAGAAATAAGATACGATCATTAAGATTTTTAGCAAATTTTCTGGACAATCAATTAATTTTGACAAGTCTGGGATAACGTTTAGCCCCAAAATGGATAATAATGTAAAAATTCAGATTGCTAATATTTTAGGAATCAAAAGGTTAGCCTTACAAGATAAGTATCTTAGGGTGCCTTTGCTTATACAAAAGAATAAAATGGAATCTTTTGGACATTTACAAGATAATTTCATGGTAGGATAGCAAATTGGAAGAGCAAGCTCCTAAATCAACCATCTAGGACAGTTTTGACCCAATCTGTTCTTGGCTCGCCAACTTTAAATCATCTTGTTGTTTTTCATATGCCTAAATGTCTTACTGATAGGCTTGATACAATACAACGTAAGTTTTTCTAAAACAGTAGAAAATCTGATAGAGGTTTGTGTTTGAGAGGTTGGGATTCTATTACTATGTCTAAAGTGTTAGGTGGTTTGAACATAAAGAAGACTGCTGATTTGAATGCAACGCTATTAGTTAAATTAGCTTGGAGAATGCTTTGTGATCCAGATGCTCCTTGGACTAAAATTCTGGAGCAAAAGTATTTCCCTAGCAGCGGTCCACTCCATACGGCTAACAAAAATGGCTATTGGGTTTGGAAAGGGATTTATGCTGGCTTAGAAATTATCAAAAAGAATTAATGTTGGGAGGTGGGGGATGGTAAGATGATATCTATATGGGATGATGGATGGGTACCTAATAAGACTGAGTTGGTATCCTCTAGGTTTAGATCTAATGATTTAAAAACTGTTGACCAACTTATTACACCTGGAACTAATACTTGGAATGTTGATATATTGAATGTTTGTTTTGATTGTGATACTATCAGGCACATTTGCAAGGTCAAAATTCCAAGGTCAGGGAGGAATATTTTGAGATGGACTTCTTCGCACAATGAAGTATTTTCGGTAAAAACTACATATATGACCATTAATAGTTTGGTCCATAACCCTCATCATGTTTCTACTCATCTTAGTTTTCCTTGGATTAGGTTCTGGAAGGTTTCGTTTCCCCCAAAAATTCTTCATTTACTTTGGAAATGTGTGCACAACTGTCTATCTGTTAGGGAAAGAGTTTCTAGATTTGTGCCTAGTGTTCTTTGTAACAAGGAAATTGAAACTTTGGATCCTTTGTTCTTGAACTGTGATGTGACAAAACAAGTTTGGAATGCAGTAAATGCAAATTTTGTTGGTTTAATTAGAGGAAAGTCCATAAAAAATTGGGTCTCAAGTTGGTTTTCAACTAATGTGATGCAGGAGGACTTAATAATTGCTGCAAGACACACTATATGGAATATCTGGAAAGCCAAATGTGCTTTTGTGTTTGAGAATATTCATGTGCAGGTAGATGGAGTGATGCGACAAGCTAAGAAGGATATGATGGAATGGAATGAACATTTAAGAAAGGATACGAATGGGGATGTAAATGTGACTAGAGCTAGGGATATAGTTAAATGGATTCCTCCTCAGCATGAATTTATAAAAATTAATTCTGATGCAGCTTTCCTAAAAGCTAATAATACTATGGGTGCTGGTCTAATTAAGATTGATGATGCATGTAGCTTTGCTGGAGCGTGGAGTATCCCAGGAATAAATGATGATGAGGAGCACGCGAAGGCGTTAGCATCTTGGGAGGCAATCAAATGGGCTAAGAGGACAATGTTTAAAAGCTGCATTTAGAAGAGGATTGTTTGAATGTAGTTAGGGCAATAAATGGTGAAGTATGATTTGTTAAATGGACAAATAACCCAATCATTTCGTATTGTCGTGAACTCTTAAGAAGTTTCAGTAGTTGGATATGTGTTCATGTTCCTAGATACACTAATGAAATAACTCATTGTGTAGCACAAGAAGTGATAGACACATTTTTGTGTCTGATTTGTCTCAATTCTATATATTGTTAATATTCATTTTTTTACTTATTATAGTATTTTATGTTTGTGTAGGTATTTTTGGGAAATAATTTTTTTTGGGAAAATTGGCTCAGAAAAGTGTTAAAGGCACCCACTAAATTTACTAAGGGCACCCCAACTTTGGATAGGGGCACCCAAGTGGTTAACAACACTCACATTTTGGATTAAGGGCAACCCCTTCTTCTTCATCGGAAATTTATGGGAGATTTTCAAAATTTAAGACAAAGATATCTTCTTGCCTATTAAAAAAGGAAAGAAAATCTGGAGTTTTATTTAAAGAAGATAATATCCCAAGATTTGATTTTATCAAATAAAGGAAGTTGCGTGATAAATAGTGAAAGAAATTATTCCCGAGATATCTTCATTGAAAAAATCATTTGGAGTTATGGAAGGAGATATTTGAGAAGATATGACTTGGTGTGTATAAATAGGATCAAAAGGGGGAGGGGCCGGAGGCCGACACTTACAGTAGTTTCTAGGGTTTTTTTCAAGTTATTTTTCTTCTTCCTTTTTTTTTTTTTTTTTTATAATGCTGAGCTAATTCCTACCTCTGGGACAACGGAGGAAGCCATATTTCATTATTAAGTGGTAACTATGATTAATTCTATAACTATTTGCATTGATTTTAAATGATTTTTCTTAATTAATTATTATTTTGTTGGATGATCTATGCTTAGACTTAGAGCTTTTGATGCATCATGCTTATGATTTACATTAAATATTTTAGAAATCTACTTTAGGTCAAAGAATCAGAATTGATAATTTGAACTATAATTGTTAAGAATTAATGTATGAATCACTTAATATGATAAATGGTGAAATCTTGAGTCCCAACAATCTTAATATTGATATCATCTTTTATTTATTTTATAACTTTAACTAGAATTAGGTTTAAAATTAAGTTTTAATAAGCCCGAGTGAACGAATTCTATCTACCACTGTTACGACCATATCAAAAAGTTAGGCTCAGTAGTATTTTTTTTGTATTGGGGAAATGATTCTCCTTTGTGGTTGAAGTCTCTCTTTTGAGAGAAACTTCATCTGAATTCTTGTTAGATAATTTTTAATAAAATTCCTCCTTTTTTTATTAAAATAAAATATATATATAAAAAAAAAAAAAACTAAAAAGCCTATCCTTCTCTCCCCCAAGTCTCTGCTGAAAAGAGACTATCCAATACACACCATTACATTACCTTGAAAGCTGTGTCAAAAACTTAAAACAGATATCCCGAAGGAAGATGAAGAAGATTACACACAGAAATGGAGAAAACTAGCTCATCAAATAAAACCTTAATTTCAGGTATTATTTGTTCCGAAATTCCAATTAAACGTCAAATGTAACGGGGCTTTTTTTTTGGGTTCAATTTCTTAGTTGTTTTGCTTAAACACTTTTGAATGTTTCAAAAATTTGAATTCGCAGGAATTTTGAGGGGAAAAGAGAAGAAAAAATCTACGATATCTTTATCGTATATCGCTTATCATTTTGGTTCAAGTGGAATGGCTGTTACTACCGCAACAGGCTTTACTCATCCTCTAGGTTTTATTTTCTGCCATCTCTACGTTGCTAAATTTTTAATACCATATTTTGCTATATAACTTAATCATTTTGCATTTTGAAACGATCACGGGTTGAGGGGACCCGAATCTAACAAAGTAAAACAGCAAAAAGAAAACAAAAAAGATTTCAATCGACAGTATATATTCTGATTCCTATTTCCTATTGTAAATAAGAATGGTCTCAAAATTATCTTTGCCCATACTCATAGGATCAACCACATCAATATCTTTATCCACATGAAGCTTAGCAGACAAGTCAGCTGCCTTGTTATACTCACCATAAACATGTGTATTAAATTTCTAGTTCGTAATATGGACAGTCTCTCAATAATATGCAATCTTCCAAGGAGAACTAGGATTACATATTACTATTGTAAGAGGACTAGAGGAGTAACAGCTCCCATTGACACACTTGAACTTTCCAAAACTTTCAGAAGGCGTCGGCATTCCCAGGAGAGCATGCTGCACCTCAAGTGCTAACATAGAACAAGGAGGACTACCCCCAGTAGCAGCAGCAAGACATATATCATGATTGTCCCTAATAATAGCCCCATAGCTTTCAGATTCATGTTTTGACGATCCATCAGAGTTAAGCATTACTTTTCCCTCAATAGGAGGCATCCAAGTACCCCCTTTCTCTTCACTAACATGAAAGCTACATTGAACATTCCAGGCGTAAAGAAGACTTCTTGAGTGAAGACTGTCACTAGCCTTTGTTTGGTGGGGGTGACAGTCTGAGGTCGATGTCTTTTTTCTTAGGCAATCTAACTGACTGGTATTTAATCTCTTCCCAGAGAGTTAAAAATGAATAAAATTATGAGTAGTAAGTTACTAAGTCATCTGCCCTGTGAACATATGTGGCCTTTAGGTGATTGCAAAGGGAAACATATGTGGCCTTTATGAACGATCATCTTAACCCTAGTTTGTAATGTTCAAATAACTTGGTATATATAATCATATTTATTTTACAATTTATTAGGGTGAAATGGTCATTGGAATTGGCACTTTATTCTTTATCTTTGAGGTGCTGGCGTGCTGCAGAGCTTGAATGTTATCAATACCTTGCAAGAATATAAAAGATAACATTAAGCGGTGTTTAGTGCAATTATAGGTTGTGGGGTTCTTAATTGCCTCATTGATGTTAACTATAGTTTAGAAAGAGATTCTAGGTGGGGCTTATCTTTCCGTTGATTAGTGAATGAGAAGCATTTTTGTATATATAACTTATAAGCTTTCATGTTGTTCTCCTGGTGTTAACTTAAATCATCTGAAGCAAAAAACAAAAGAATATGTTTCTATTGCAGTCTCGTTCTTCATTCTTAGTGAATTTAGATATGTTGTCGGCTTCTTTCCCTTGTAATCTTGAGATCAGGTGAGTATTTACGTTATGTATATAAGTATATTTGAACTTGTAGATGTTCTCAAAGTCAGACTACAAATGCAGCTTGTTGGCCAGAAAGCTCCATTAACTGGATTGGTGTTTTTCTTAAGACTATAGCTGTTTCTTCCTTATGATAAGATTCCTTTGGTCTTATGTAGTGTATGATCCTTCAAAGTTGGGCATTTGCAGGGACAGATTTGTTGTCAAATGGTGAAAAGTGAAGGGCCGGATTGGCACCTGCACTGACCAGATCAGTTCTATATGGAGGTCTGCGATTGGGTTTGTATGAACCATCCAAGTATGTTTGTGACTGGGCTGTTGGATCCTCCAATGTCTTGGTGGAAATTGCATCTGGTGCCTTCTCTGGTGCCATTGCAACTGCGCTGACCAATCCAACCGAAGTTTTAAAGGTAATGCTTTGATACAACTCCTCCTCATCAATTAGCTAAATTATCTCTTATCTACTGATCAAAGAAAATGCTGTGGCCTGTGGGTGCTTCTGTAAAGTTACTGTTAAATTTCCCTGTTTCACTCTATATTACGGTTTGACTGTCTTTCATCAGGTGCGACTACAGATGAACCGCGATTCAGGAAGAGGAGCAATCACAGAAATGCGAAAAATTGTTTCGGAAGAAGGATTACGGGCTCTATGGAAAGGGGTTGGCCCTGCTATGGCCAGAGCTGCTGCTCTTACTTCATCACAGCTAGCAACTTACGATGAAGCCAAGCAGGTGAAATGCTAACCATGTTATTATTCAATTTGGATGTTTATGTAGTAATTTCTACAGATCATCAGTCGCTTAAGATTGTGTAGTGGGTACACACCATTTTTTGTTTAAGGTTTCTTATCTTATGACCTTATCCCTAAATAGGCTTTGATTCGGTGGACACCTCTAGAAGAAGGATTTAATCTGCATCTCATGTAAGCTATATCTCACTCTGTCAATTACTTCTGGAATGGTTTTAAGAACATTGATGTTTTGCATGTTCAATTGTTTTTCACTGTTATTCAGTACAACACTACAAAACGTTACTCCAGTTTCTTTTTCGGAAGTATTAACTCTACATATTTATGCATAGCGAAGCTCAAGTACCATAGCAGAAACCGTAAGCACTCTTGTTACTGCACCTGTGGACATGATTAAAACCCGTCTCATGTTACAACGAGATTCTAAATCCACTGGAAGCTACAAAAATGGATTTCACTGCGCATACCAGGTATAGTGCTGCAACATCAGTACCTATTCTGACACAAAC
Source organism: Papaver californicum (assembly GCA_023531435.1). NCBI lineage: Eukaryota > Viridiplantae > Streptophyta > Magnoliopsida > Ranunculales > Papaveraceae > Papaver > Papaver californicum. The sequence continues at coordinate 2,327,448 of JAJJMC010014301.1, read as the reverse complement.
TGTTTACCGAGAAAGCAGCAGATAAGTTCTTTGATAGTTTCTTTTATATTTTTCAGTCGAATGCCAATTAATATAAATCCTCCAGTTTATGTTTTCAGGTTATGAGCACAGAAGGCCCTAGCGCCCTATATAAAGGGTGAGTACATATCTCATCTATCGAGATGTATAGCCTGACTCGGTAGACATTTTAGCTGGCCTTCATATATGCTGTAAAATCCACATTTCTTCTTGACAGTGTGCAAGAGTTTTGTTGCTTTCTAATTTTACAGGGGCTTTGCAATGTTTGCGAGATTAGGCCCGCAAACCACTATCACCTTCATTGTCTGTGAGAAGTTGCGAGAACTTGCTGGACTAAAGGCTATTTGACTCCCAAGGTTCTACCCATTCTAAATTTATCCTTATTTGTCATTTAAGAACAGCCTAACCGATACGTTCCCAGTTACACTTCCACAGAGGAATTAGTTTTGATATTGAATGGCTTCAAGTGCCAATGAAGAAATGACACATCTAGATAACATAAAATAGGTATAATTTTATTCCATGTTTTTATGGAATGAACATTTCATTCAAGGGGATCAAAACATTGCCATCCGGCCCATCCCTACACTTACTTTGTTCAGTAAAGTTGTTGTAACACGAAGTTGTAAACACAATGAGGGGAATTTTGGTCACAATGATTGTTGATTCTGATACATTTTCATCACATTACAAGTACATAACAGTATCAAAATAAACTATAAACTTCATACTTTAACATTCTCTGGTGAGCTGTTTGTCTTGTTTACATTGTCTGAAAACTCATGGCAAGAGGCTTGACTTGAATGGGGTTTTATGGTTGCTTCACTGGAGTTTCAACTTCCAACTTGAAATTCAAAGATGTTTATAGTTAGGTAAGTGTATGGATGTGAGTTATACTCTATGAATTCAAGGTTTTAGTACAACCAACTCTTATTGATTGTTTTTGTAAACAACTCCTGCAACAAGATTTATTAGTTCTTTCTAAAATTGGTTATGAATTTTTGCAGGTCTAGTTTTGTTCTACTTTTTAGACTACTTACTACTATACTATACTTCTGTTAAAGGGTCAGTAAATGTACTGGCTCCATTAAACAGTTAAAACCTTGTATGGGATAAATTAAAAAAATTCTCACATTTTTGGAACAAATTTCGTTAAGATGAGATGAGAAACTTTGGATTTCTTTCTTTGTTTATAAAAAAGGACAGGTTTTTCAGATTTAGTGGGGGTAGTAGACAAACTGTCCCATTTTCTTTCTCTCACTAGAATCCCTTGTTATCATGGATTAACATATGCTGCACATGTTGATAATCATGCTCATGGACCTTTTGCAAAAAAATAATTCTTGTAGGAAGGAAGTGATAGAAGCCCATGGTAGAAATCTTGCAAAGTTGCCAGCTTGTTGCTACTAGGCTGACGTGACTGTTAGGATCCACGGTCTAATTTAAAGATTTGGAGTCTACTTGTGACAATTACTAACAGTTTTGCTTGCTTTCTGGCGCAATTAACATTTTTTCAAGATGGAATTTATTTTGTTAAATTGGTCTGTTTTCTAGATGAACCTGTCTTTCTTCACTTAGTCTTAACCCAAATAAGATTCACAGTAACCAAGTCTATCAATTGGCACAAAATTATGTGTGTGTTTTTTTAATAGCTTTTGCTTATGGATAAATACATCATTTCCTAACACTTTACAAAAGCTAGAAAAAGTTTTGACTTTATAATCATATTATTTACTCATAAATGTTATTATACAGGTAAGAAAACTAAATGAAATAAATTGATTATCATGAAAAAAGTGATATAAAAAGAAAAAACTTCCAAATGAATCAGGGCAAGTAGGGAATAATTAGTGATTAATTATGTTTAGTTGATATCATGAACGTAAATTTAGAGTTGATTAGTTTTGTCGTCGGTGACTTTTGGTATAACCGTGTAATAAAACGTGTTATAATTTTACTGTGTAAAATAGCGTGTGAAGACTGACTCCTCCAACTGTGGGCAAGCTGTTTTAGATAGATTGGCGGGACAGTCTGGCGTTGCTATACTTTAACCTCACATCGAGGTTGTAACTACGAAAGTGCCACTTACGGTCTTACCTTAGGTTTTTGTGTAGGACGTTTTAAATCATAGGCAGGTAATTTGGCTTTTTGTTTGCATGTCTGCTGCCGCAAGTCTTGTCATGTCTTCACTTTTGGACCTACCTTTGTCCTAACGATTTATGAGGATCCCATATATATATAAAAAAGGCTGCATACGGTAGATTCGGTTATTGAACCAACCATATTCGGAACCGGAGACTTTCGATTATGTTCTTTTGAAACCATGTATAACTATTAATAGATTCGGTTCGGTTTAGAACCGGCGAGTTATGTTTAATCGACACAGTTTCATAAATCTGACAATCAATATTACTAAAAAAAATAAAAAAATAATTTAAATAAGGTCACTTCCAAATCAAAAATTCCAACAGATATAAACCAAAAAATCTAAAACATAAATACATAAACATTTTAGGGTCAACGGGATAATACTCTTTTGGGATAATACTCTTTTGTTTAAAGAAAAGATTTTTGTTGTTAAACTAAAAAGTCTAAAACACAAATACATAAACATTTTAGGGTCAACGGGATATACTCTTTTGTTTAAAGAAAAGATTTTTGTTGTTGGTTATTTGAAACTAAATGAAGCTTTACTTGATCCCCCTCATTTGGCATCAGTCCTTAAGGGTCCCTTTTCAGTTTCTGGCGAATGTTTCTGCAACCAGTAATGGAAAAACAATAGTTAGTAAGCTAAAAGAAAACAACCAGTAAGGTAAAACAACTAAACAACCATAACATCAAAAGCAATCTAGAATCCCCATTACCCAAAAATAAATAAAATCAATGCTGAAAGTTTTGAATTGTTGAGGCTAGATAACCCGTTCTCATGAAAATAGAATCCAAAATGTTATAGCTACAATTTAAACTCATACGAGCGAATGATACAAAGAAGTAAGCAGTAGTCTAGTAGAGGTATCAGGTTCCTAGTATCTGACACCCTATATTTATCAACTTAAAGTTCGACCACATGGAGACCAAGTATAAAAGCTAGACAAACCAACCTAAGTCCCCACAGAAACATATACAAGGCCACCATGGAAACTTGTGAATGAAAATTGTTAATTGGTAAAGTTCAAACCAAAATTAATTATGAGAATATTATCCTTCTTCCATATCTATTAGATGTGGCATTCATATCTAATCTACTGCGTTTGTATAAGTAAGAAACTAAGAACCATTCATGTTATTTGAAAACACCTAGTTCAAGTTCAGACCAAAATTAAACATTATATCAACAAAAGTAAACGAAATTAACCTTAACCCATTTCATAATAGTATGTAAATAAACCTAACTAACCCTAATTTTAAAATTCCCCAAACATTTTTGATTTCATAAAACCCTAATTTTTAATTTTTTATGATTCTAACTCATAACATGATAATCATATAAGGATAAGTGGATCATACGACACAACATACGTTTTTATTCAATGATATTCAGTGATTTATTCTACTATAGCTTCTAATTTCTAAGGATGTTGATAGTGCTTAACTGCTTACTTCTTAGACTCTTAGTAAAGGTAGTTTAGGTTTATAGAAAAAAAGAAGAAGAAGAAGAAGAAGAAGAAAAAGAAGAAAAAGAAGAAGGACTAATGGCAGAGAAGTGTGGAGTGAAGGTGCTCGACGCTGCTCGTGGTTGGGGAAGAAGAAATAATCTGAGAGGAAGAGAAGTATGTTCTGTCGATTAGGAAAGATAATTTTTAGTAGAATAGTTATTATGAACCTAAAATTGACGGCTAGGATCGAAATATTCTATATCTATAATAATAAATCAATGGCTACTATTAACTTATTTCGGTTCCGTCGTTTTTACTAACAACCGAAACTGAAACCGAGTATATCGATTTTCTAAAACTAATAACCGTAATTGTACCGCGGAGGTTCTGTTATGGTTCGGTTTGGTTAAAAATTACCTGTCTTGGCTTCCGTTCACGGTTCAGGTTCAGATTTGTGCAGTCCTACCCATATATATTCAAGGAAGAAGGGAGTCTCTGTTATCTCTCCCTCAAACGGAAAATGCTGGACTAATTGGATAGTACGGTTAAGCATATCTCATATTAAACTTCTCTAGGCATTCGCTTATCAATCGCTCACCAATAAAATACGAAAGTAAGATCTTAAACCAAAAGGCCGCAAGTCAATGTTAGTGATCTCAATCTTATGACAAGAATTAGCCCCCCCCCCTCCCCCCCACCCCCACCCCACCCCACCCCCAAAGTGAGTTTTATGTTATGTGTCGTAAGTCACAGTTCTCTTCCAACTATGAAAATGGTTCAAAGAAAGGGCATTCCATAAAAATAGTTCAATGAAGAGGCATTTCGCGCACTAATATTAATTCTAAACTTTGTAAATAAGAGAAAAGTGTAGAGTCTATGTTGAAATTACCTAAGAATATGTTGAATGTGATTAATAGGTACAAGAGAAATTTCCTTTGGGGAGGAGACAGGGATAGTAAAAGAATGCATAAGTTGAAATGGAGTAAAGTGTAGCCCTATTGATAAAGGGGAACTAGGAATAAGAAATCTGGAATTAAATAACTTACCCTTCCTTGCTAAACTTGCTTGGAGAATCCATGAAAATTCTAATTCCATTGTTACTAGGTTACTAAAAGCTAAATATTTTGCAGGTACTGACTTTTGGAGCTGTAGGGCTAAGAATATTAACTTTGTTAGCTGGAGAAGTATTATTGCAGGTAGAGATGCTATTAGGTCTAGCTTAAGGTGGAATATAGGTGATGGCTCAAATGTGGATTTTTGGAGGGATCCTTAGGTTAGAGATTTGCCTCTTGTTGTGTTGGTTAATGTTGATGTTGATTCTGTCCCTAGGATTAAAGTTATGGACACACACAACAGAGTTTGGGACTAAAAGTTTAGTGGATAATTATATCTCTAGACAAACTAGGGAGGATATAGAAGCTATACCAGTTGATGGTTCTGGTAGTGGAAGTGATTGTTTAGTATAGGCAGCTTGTAAATCAGGTAAAGTCACGATTATCTTTTTTATAATAGGACTGGTTTGTCGCCTTTGAACTTAGATTGGCGATATCTGTGGAAACTTAACTGTCCTAGAAATATTAGGACCTTTTCCTTGTTTCTTTATAACTATAGAATTAATTTGAATGAGTCATTGTATAGAAAAGGCACTGGGTCTCACCCCGGTTTTCCTTTATGTCTACAGGAGTTTGAAACTCCCCTTCACCTTTTCTTTTACTGCCCTGTTGTTAATCCTCTTTGGATGAAAATTCAGAACCAGTATGATATTAGCCTGCCCGAGGACTCTTTATCTCATGTTATTATTAAAAATTTATGCAAGGCTGCAGGTCAGATTGGTTGTTTGGAATAAAAAGATATTATGTCGTTTGTTCTTTGGCAGATATGGAAAGGGAAGAATGATATTGTTTTTAACAACATGAAATTCCAACCTTAATGAACTCTTGTTAAAGCCATACGTGGTGCTAGAGAGTTTAGTACTGCGAATTCTATGTCTCAACAGGATAGTACTAGACATATGAAAACTCTGGTCCAGTGGAAATTCCCCAACCAGGCTACTATAAACTTAATTGTGATGGTGCTTCAATGAAAACCATTTTGCAGATATCGGAGGTGTCATTCGAAATAATAGTGGTGATTATAAGGGAAACATGTGCAGATTTTATTCCATCCAAGAAGAGTATGTTTAGCCTATAATCAAGGGAAGATATCCGGTCATCAATCCCATAATTGTGGCAGATTCTATGGGCACAATTCTAGCATCTCATATATATGTATTTCCTAACTTAGCTATCTTAACTTCTGTATATAAACACAAAACTCTATCAATACAAGGTGAGGAATATACTCATTAAAACCTAGCAGTGCATACCTTTATATGGTATCAGAGCTACCAACCTCTAACGAACAACCGATCCCAACAACAATGTCTTCTTACTCTTCTGATCAAACTCCCAACTTCATCATCAATACCCAACCCCCATTTGCATCTGAAAAACCCCTTATTGCTCTAAACATCACTGCATAAATCAATGAAAAAATTAACTCCCTCCACCTTTCCTCAATGGCGTGCTCAATTTGAAGCACTTCTTATTGGCTATGACCTTCTCAATTATGTTGAAGTTACTTTTCAGTGTCCCTCTTCAGATGGCACCCCTGCTGATGAACTACGCAAGACCCATTGGGTTCAACAGGATAAACTAATCCTGAGTGCAATTTTAGCCTCTACTTCTCCTTCCATTACACCTCTCATAGCCACAGCTAAATCTTCCCATGAAGCTTGGAAAAAACTCACTCATCTTTATGCTAGCCGATCTCGAACTCGTGCAATGCAGTTAAAGGAAGAACTTACCTTAATCCAGCGTGGAAACATAACCATCACAAAATATCTTCATGATGTGAAGAATCTAGTCGATGGAATAACTATTATAGATCACTCCACTTCAGATGATGATCTAACCCTCTATGTGTTAAATGGTCTAGGTTCAGATTTTAGGGAGATTGCAGCACCGATTCGTGCCCCAGAGTCATTACTGACTTTTGAAGAGTTACATGACTTGATGGTTGGTCATGAGACTTACCTGAGGCGCCTGGAAACTGCAACACAAAACTTAGTTGCGTCTGCCAACTTCACAAGAACAAAGCCACCAGCAAATGAAGGAAGCTATCATCGTTTCTATAAACATCCTGATCACTTCAGACGTCCCCAAGGCCTCAATCCAGGCAGGTACTCAAATGGAGCCCAACGAGATGGACGACGCTTCTTTTCAAGTACTGGTAAGCCCAATACTACCACTAGGCGCTACCAACCCAAGTGCTAACTTTGTGATCAGTTGGGCCACATTGCCAAGGCATGCCCTCAGTTTCATTCACAGAATGCTTCCATCAATTGTGCCACCACTTCTACGGGAAAAGACAAAAGTTGGCTACTTGATTTAGCCGCTTCTCATAATATCACGGGTGATCTCTCCAATATATCTATACACTCTGAATATGATGGAACTGACGAAGTAATTCTCGGTGATGGTTAAGTTTTGGTTTTCTCACACATTGGTTCTTTGGCTTTAAACATTCCATATCGAACATTTACACTATGTGATACTCTTTATGTTCCAAATCTTTGCAAAAATTTAATCTCTGTGCATCATGTCACCAAACAAAATGATGTCTTTGTTGAATTTCATCCTCTTCATTTTTTTGTGAAGGACAGGATCACGGGGGAGATCTTACTAAAAGGAGTATGTAACAATGGCATCTACACCTTTCCGGAATCATTGTAGGCATCACCGAAGGTTGTTAATGTGCATGAAAGGACTTCAATTGATGGATGAAACAAGCGTCTTGGACATCCTTCTCTTAAAATTGTCCATCATCTTGTTAAGAATTTTTCTCTTCCTATTTCTTCCCATAAAAATTTGTCGTCATTATGTCATTCCTGCTCTATTAATAAAGCACAACAGCAACCTTTTCGTGTCACAAGTCTCCAAAGCCATGAGCCTCTTGAACTTATTTACACGGATGTGTGAGGACCCGCTAGTTACACTGGGATTGATGGTTCACGATATTACCTTATTTTTGTTGATCATTATACAAAATATATATGGTTTTATCCCATGATCACTAAATCTGGTGTTTCCATAATTTTTCCGCGCTTCAAATTTTTTGTTGAAAACCGTTTTCAAAAATACATAAAAACACTAGACTATGACAATGGAGGTGAGTTTATTGCTTTAAAATCATATCTCTTGCTTTATGGAATAACTCATTTCACTACTGTCCCTCACACTCTACAACAAAATAGTGTCTCTGAACATCGTCACCGTCATCTAGTTGAAACAGGTCTCACACTCCTCTATGATGCAAATCTTGATTTTTCATATTAGTCACATGCTTTTCAGACAACCTCCTATCTCATAAAGCACCAACCCACGCCTATCCTACAAAAAAAATCCCCTTTTGAAGCTCTTTTTGGTCAATCACCAAATTATTTAAAACTAAAAAATTTGTGTGTATTTGTTATCCTCTCTCAAGGGCCTACAACTCAAATAAAATGCAGCCCAAATCCAAAGCCTGCATTTTTCTCGGCTATTCACCAACTCAAAATGGCTACAAGTGTTTCGAACCCCCAAACAAAAAAACTCTTTATTTCTCGTCATGTGTTATTTGATGAAAACAAAAATCATTTCATCCAATCCTGACCTGTATCCTGTGAGTTCACTCGACATCTTCGAGAAAATCATCAATTCTTTCCTCTACACTTTGGTACCCAGCCACCTACAATGCCATCCACACAGGTCCTCAACGCACCAACAACCTTGTTATCTCCAGAAGGCTCCCCTGTCATTGTTGCATCCCCCCCAGGTAATTTTGCACTCTCTGATCCTTTAAATTCTGGATCTCTACAAGCTATAGACTCCAATCCTACCCATAAGACTACTCATCCAGGTGAAAATTGGATCGAGTCCTCCTCAGAGTCACCAATGTCCTCTACACCTGACACAAACTCCTGCATAGCTAATTCCCCTCAAAATAAGGATCCACACCATGATATTGTTAATCCTCAATCTCAACGCACCCACACCATGACCACAAGATTAATGTATCAAATTTTTAAACCCAAACAAATCTATACAGTTTCTTAACATCCTCTCCCTCAACCCACTAAACCAACAAGTGTGAGTCAAGCCATATCTCAACCTCACTGGCGTGAGGCCATGTCTGCAGAAATCACTGCCTTGATGAAACATGGGATTTGGGATCTTGTTTTACCCACAGCTGACTGTAAACCAGTGGGGTGCAGGTGGATATTTTGGGTAAAAAGGAAAGCTGATGGTTCAGTTGAAAAATTTACAGAGACCTTTAGTCGTGTGGTTAAAACAGCTACAATAAGAGTTGTATTGTCCATTGCAGTGATGAATGGATGGGATTTGAGGCAGATGGATGTCAACAATGCTTTTCTGAATGGTGCTTTAACTGAAACTTTTTTTATGGCACAACCTCTAGGATTCAAAGATCTGTCAATACCACATCATGTGTGCAAACTAAACAAGGCTATTTACGGGCTAAAACAAGCTCCACGAGCTTGGTACACTGCACTCAAAACTGCCATTCTTCAATTGGGTTTTCGAAATTCTAAGGCAGACTGCTCTCTTTTCATCTATAGCCAAGGCACCACTCTTTGCTACATGTTGGTTTATGTTGATGATCTTATCATCACAGGAAATAATTCATCTCTTGTGACCTCTATTATTAAACAATTGGGTGACATGTTTTCTCTCAAGGATATGGGTTCTCTTCATTTTTTCTTAGGAATAAAAGTTATTCCTACCAAAGCAGGGTTATTTCTCTCCCAACATAAATACATTCGGGAGCTTTTAGACACTACAAGTATGAGTGGTGCAAAAGATGTCTCAACCCGTATCTCCACAACTCAACCTCTTCAACTGATTGATGGAACGGCTGCTATGGATAGCTCTAATTTTCATAGACTAATTGGCAGTCTTCAGTACTTGACCTTGACACGTCCAGATATCTTTGCAGTGCATACCTCTATAGTGATTTCCGTGCTGGCTTTTTTTGGCATATATTTCACAACGTCAATAATATGGTTGAAGTTTGGCATGTTAGAGAAGAACTTAGAGTGACAAAAGAGATGGGAGTTCAGAAGTTGGAGGTGGAAAGTGACTCGACATTCGCAATCATTCGTTGCAAGGGGAGAAATTAATCCGCCATGGTGCTTAATAGGGCGCGTTACTGATATTCATAGTATTGATGTGAGATGGAGAATGTGATTTACTGTCATCATTATATAGAGAGGAACTTTGCAGCGGATTATCTTGCTAAATCTGCCGCTGCTAATGAGTTAAATAGTGTTTGGTTTTCTAACCCATTGATGAAACTAACTGAGCTGTTGATGTTTGTGTAGAGCTTACTCAAGAGTTGTTTTTGCTTAGTTTGTTTCCTTTGTGGCATTTTATTTTTATTTTTTAAAAAAGAAGGTCTTTTTTTTACTATAAGTTCACTTGGTTGATTTATAGTCGAGTGGGTGTTTTTTAGTTTTATTTTCCATAATTCGTTGGCTTTAATTAAATGAGGTGTACGAACAAAATTATTTGAAGTTTCTTACCTTTTGTTATTTGTTGGATTATTTCGAAAGAATGGAATACGATGGTTTCTTCTTTAGTAAGTTAAAAAATGGTTTGAATCTATCCAACAATCTTGATACGAATTTTTTGAGCGCAACTAGCTTTCCTGTTAGTTTATGAATATCCTTATTAAAAGTTGGAGGCTGCATTTCTTGTATTGTCATTATCTTTGATGGATCAATTTCATCCCCGTTCTGGTTACCATAAAACCCAAGAATTTTTGATAGTTTATTCTCATGTCATACTTTCGTAAGATATCAAAAGTTTTGATTATGTCATCCAAGTGGTCATTACTATGTAGAATTTTTATTACTATGTCATCAACATAACACTCTACTGTGTTTCCTATCGACTCTTTGAACATATACTTTCTGCATTTTAAGTCGAAAGGCATTGCTTTGAAACAATATAATCCTTTGTCAGTGATAAAAGTTGTATGCTCTTTGTCAGCTGGGTTCATTGGTATCTAGTTGTATCCCGAATAACCATCCATAAATGATTATCTTCCATAACCAGTAACTACTTCAATCGTTCGATCTATATCTGGAAGAGGGTAACTATCTTTTGGGCAGTCTTTGTTCAAGTTCATAAAGTCGATAAAGACTCCAACTTTCCCATTTTCTTTATAACTGCCATAATGTTAGATATCCAGTCTGGATACTGGCATTCTATGATTATTTTTGCTTGTAACATTCTATCGGTATCAACATTTACGACATCATATATATATAGCTTATCAACTATCTTTCGTTTTTTTATGCTTCATTGATTTGAAAGTTGGATCAATATTCAAAGAATGATAAGCTATTGATGGATATATTCCTGACATGTCTGACATTTTCCAGATGAACAGTTTCATGTTTTCTTTTAATAATTTTAACAAGCCTTCATTTTCTTCAGATAATAAATCATTACCTATATAGGTAATTTTCTTTTCTTCTGGACTTCCAAGATTTTTTTTTCTTCTAAAAGCTCAACCACGTCTTCTTTGAATTTTCTATCTGGCATGACTATTACAATATCTCTTCAGCTTTATCTGAAACAATTTCAGACTCTACAGAAAAAACTATTTTTTTGTGCTATTAGGTTGGTTATTTTAGCTTTATATATATTTTTTTTTGTCAATTTACTTGGTTGTTTTAGCTGACAGTTCTTTTTTTTTCCACTAGGATCTTTTTGCCGTGACAGAGATATAAACAACTAGTTGTCTCGAGATAGCTTGATCTCCATAGACAATATATTCTCCAAATTTACTTATGAACTTCAATTTTTGATGGTAAGTTGACGGTATAGCTTGCATCGTGTTAAGGACTAAGAATGTTACACAATCATTATCTTTTTACCCATTAGTTAAGTTCTTGGGCCATCGAATCCTACAATAGCTGGTCCACTTGCATGTAAAACTCCTTTTCTCAGCAATCCAATTTTCTCAGATGCTTGTAAGTAAATTATATCGCAGGTTAAACCTTGGTTTATATCAAGATCTTTTTCAGGTTCAATCGTCTATAATCAGCTCGGACACAAGTGCATTTGGATGTGGGTAACTAACTCCAGCTAAATCTTTAATTGTGAAAGTTATCTCAGTTGGTGGTAGCAATAGGCCATCACAGCTTGGATTTAGTCCAACTATGTTAACCTCATGTCTTTTTCATTTTCTTTCACTTAGTTCAATTTTTATTCTTTTTCCAGTTTTTGTCTATTGTACTTATCATATTAACTCCTTTTTGATTCATTTTTAATTTTTGCTTGATGACTATGTTTTCTTTTTTCATGTTGATGACGATTATAATGTTTTTTGTCTTCATTTGGAATAAACATGTGACATTTTTCACAAGAAAATAAATATAGTCAACATATTTAATCTATTGTATAATTTTATATTACACTTTTAAATATTCAATATAAGGCGGATCGGTTGTAAATCTAATCTAAAATATGACTTATGGTGTCAGCTGATTCTCATATAGCTGAAACAAATGTTCTACATGTTCAACTTAAGACTCCTATAAGTTTAGACAGATCTTAAAAATCCTAAAAATCTTTTCGCACAAATATATAATTTAAATTTAAATTATTCAATAAATAAATCATATGAACTCTATAGAATTTAAAAAAAGTTAAACCAAATATTAGGCCAACTTATCAAATATAAAATCTAATAATCTTATCATTATGAATTGGTAATTCAATATTAAATATAGTTTAAATATGAATCAGATAAATCTAATGGGATAACTATAATAACGACTTAGATGATATATGTGCATGCTGAAACAAATATAACCTTCATGGATGAAAATGTGCATTAGATGAAAAATATTGGTTTACCAACATCACCAACAAAGTACTCATTAAGTCATTCCGGTTGTTGAAATAAACATTAATTGTTGTTAGAAAATCAATGATCTAGCTTCCTCAAGTAAGTTAAATATCAAAGTTGTCACCAGGACTCATATCTGAAACAATGAAATGAAAATTTTACAAAATTGCATATATACTTGGAATTCATCCAGATTAAAATCTTAAATCATATATTTATAATTAGATATAGATATGCATACAATACCATCCAGATTAACTTACCCCAAGAGAGGGAGCTAGTAGATGTGTTGAATCAACAACGTGCAAGACCTATTTATATCCTTTATATTGTGAAGACATTAAACAAGATAAACTCATCTACCTTGACTACCATCTACAATGCAAGAGAAAAATTGAGATATTGAAAATTTGAAAAAACTTCCCTGAAATCGGTGATAAATTGATTTCTCATCACAATCACTAGAGTTGTTGATCGATTTTGATCAATAATAAGTGCATAATTTACATTTTTTGAGTATTATTTTCTTACGTTTATTTGTTAGATTTCATGTGAATTACCTTATATTATTATTAGTTTTGTATGTTATGTCTTTTGTAGGTTATATCTCTAAAAGAAGTAAAAATGGAGTGCTTAAAATGAAGAATTGCCAAAGACCCAGTGGAGCTCTGTCATATCCATGATTTTTACCCACCATGTAGAGGAGGACGAGGAAACGAAGCCAACGGTGAAAGAATGAAGTTATTCCGACTTCGTATGAGAAAGTTATGGACAAAAAGAGTTTTATTTGAAAAGCACTAAAGGGAACCTGCACTATTACTAAGGGGCTTCCAAGTTTTGAATAATTCAACCGGCACCAACTCCATGGATAGGGGCACCAACTCTTTCTTTTTCACAAACACGACAGACAGTTTAGCCCCTTTCCCCATCGACTGCAAGTGCAATTCGTGGCATTGAGCAAGGTTTGTGCTGTGAGCAATGTAATCAGGTTAGAAGTTGTGAGGATTAACAAAATATGTTGCTGAAATCGATCACGTTGATCCTGGCAATGATTGAGATGAACGTGATGGTTGTGATGTGATGGAACTCGAGGAGCTGAACCTGTTGTGAACTTGAATACAAGATTCTCTTCATGTTGAAAATCCAATGAGCTCGTGATGATGGTTGTAGCGATGATAATCATGGCAGATGAAGAAGTGACGGGCATTGGTTGGTTCGAGTTAATGATGCTGATAGTGATTCGAGAGATGAACGTGATGATGCAGGTCGAGTCTGTGATGTTTTTAATTGCCAGTGAAAGTTGATGGTGATTTAAGGCTGTTGACGTGGGAATAAATGGTGGCAATGATGTTTGGCAGATAAGCTGTGATATTATGGTTGTCTGCTACCATCGAAGTGAATGGAGTTGACGACAGTGTGAATGACAGTGTGATGATGTTGTTGGTTATGGGTTCAGGCGAGATTGATTTGGAACTCTAGAAAACAGTGGGGTTAGGTTTCTGTGGTGAGTCTGAATCGAGTAATGGCAGTGATAGAATGAATGGATTGGCAAGTGAAGGCGATCGAGATTGACGACGCTGAGAAGAATATTCAAGAATGGGTTTACAGCGAGATAGAAATGGAGATGGCTGAAGCTGTGGTGGTGATCGAAATGGAGATGGAATAGCTTTTGAGCTTTGTTGCTTTTGGAACAAATTGAGAAAGCAGAGAATCAATGAGGCCGAGTTCGAGGTTGAATAGGAAACCTAGTTAGTCATCGAGAAATCCTGGGAGCGAAACAAAAAAATTCAGAAAGAATTTTCCTTCTGGATGCCTTATGTCACAAAGGTGCACCAAATGGCTCACCACATGGCTAACTCACCCTTGTGCACCACCTTGGCTAGCCCCTTTGGCTAAATGGCTCTCTCATTTGTCTCTTTCTTAGAACATTCTAGAATAATGGATAAGATTGGAATAATCTAGAAGTAGATCCCAGCCATACACTTAGATCTTAGATAATTTTTTAGAACATTCTTGGCTCCCAACTAGTATAAATAGGGATGCCATTCTCATTTGTAAGCATCCAATAATCCAACAATCCAAGTAAGAGAGCAATACACACTTAATTCTCTCATTCAATCATTCTCTCTTGTTCTTGAGTGTTCTTGAGCGTTCTTGAGTTTCTTGTGAGTTTTGATCTTGAGTAGTTACACAAAGTTGTGTTAAACTTTGTTTGGGAGGCTTAATTATCTAGTAACGGAATTCTAGACAAGTGCCGCACGGAGTAAAGTCAAGGCGAAGGACCGACCCCGTGACAACTGGTACCAGAGCTAAGTTCATACTACTCTCAGTAAGATCTCTCACCATGTCTTCAAATGATGCAAATGTTGTTATCACTAACAATAATGAAAAGGTTGAGAAGACGAAGAAACAACAACGAGATAAGTCATTGGGCCCCCGTTTAGAATCTCGTGTTGGATCACTGGAAGAAAAGGTAGAAAAGTTGAACCTGGATTTAGGAGAATCCATGGAGCAATAAGACGATTTGGAGAAATCGATGGAGGTCTCTTTTGAGACGTATCATAACGAGATGGGTGCACATAAGCATGAGGTAAATACTCATGTGAGGATGCTGCAAGCTCAAATCGATGAGCTAAAGCTAATCCGAGGAAATGCGGTTCGTGGACCATCTAGAGTGAGGGTGCCAGAACCAAAGGAATACTCCGGCGTAAGGGATGCTAAGGAGCTGGAAAACTTTCTATGGAACATGGAAAGATACTTCAGGGCCACGTGCCTTGATGAAGAGCAAGAACGGGTCGACACGACGACCATGTACCTGATAGAAGATGGATTATTGTGGTGGAGAAGAAAATATGCAGAAATCAAGAGAGGAGTCTGCACCATCACTACTTGGGCGGAGTTCAAAATGGAGATTAAAGCCATGTTCTATCCGGAGAACGTTGAGCACAAAGCTCGGGACAAGCTTCACAATTTGAAGTATTCAGGTACCATTTCCGAATATGTCAAACAATTTAATTCCCTCCTGTTAGACATATTAACAATGGCAGACGAGGACCGCTTCTACCACTTCAATCGTGGCCTACCTCGTTGGGCTTCTATGGAACTTCAACGAAGAGGTATTACCGACTTGTCCACCGCATTAAGCACTGTCGAGAAACTTGATGACTTTTCTAGCAAACCTGATCAACTTGCCAAGAACAAGCCATCCAAGCCATTATCACAAGGAAAGGGTGGGGGAGACAGGTACTACCGCGATAAGCCACAAACTAGCCGCGAAGGGTCCAAGCCAAACAACGGGTGGAGAGAAAGGCAAGATAACCGTGTGAAAAAAATGCTTCATTTGCCAAGGTGACCATCTGATGTAGTTTCTTAAGTGGTAAATAAAGTGTTCGATTCTCGAACTTGTGAAGGTAATGATTTTAGAAATAATAAAAACAAAGCAAAATAAACTAGAGATGTTTTTAGAAAATATGGAGAAAACCAGGAATCAGGATTCAGTTATTTCCCACAACTATGTGATTAATCATGTAATTCTTTTTAAATGCTAAGCTCAGATATTGCCAAAATAGGTTTTTATGCAAACAAGTAAAGGTAAATCATAAGTATGGAACATCAATGGTCATCAACCCAGCATGATCCATCAAACAAAAACACCACTACTGAATGAAAACCGTTTTTTCTATTTCGAAACTATGCAATTTAATAGATAAAGAATTAAAAATAAATTAAACAAAATAGACTTACCACATAAAATTGAGAGAAAAACCTCCTCCATCATCCCAGTAAAGGAACTTAGCTCATGGTGGAGAAAACTTGTTCAAAAAATCTTTTCATTGCTCAAAATATTGATTACAAGGTTGAATAATGGTGTAACAGTCGATTAGATACGCTTATAAGTGTTGCTGGAAACACTTCAGCTGTAACAAAAGGTATTTTGAAATAATGGAAAGAAAGACGGACTGCGTTAATGAACGACAGTTCTGTTCGTTAATGAACGACAGTTCTACCTGTATTATGTTCTTCTTCTCCGTTTGAACAGCAGCAGAAATGTGTTCTTCTGTTCACTTTTTTTCCGCTGATTCCAACCTATTCTAAGCTTCCCGATCAATCCTCTCCTCCACCCAATTGATCTTCCCCTCTATTTATACCATCCCAAGCCTTAAATCACATTAAAACTTCCTTATAATTCTTTTTAGAAATCAACGAAACAAATTCTAAAAATAGAATTTTCTTCCCTTTCTCTGTTGGTTTGATTCTATCAAGAGAATGTTGTTTAAATCTTTCTCTTCTTCCTTCGTATTACCCAATTTAATTCTGCTTTCCAAACCAAGAGAAAATTTCCAAAAAAAACATGATTTCCAAAAGCCGATGGTTTCCTATTTACGCTGTTTGGGTGAAGAAGAATTTTCTTCCCGCCAAAATACGATTCAAAATCCTGGGTGTGGCTGCCCTGATCCAAAAAATGGGTGCCTTAATCCAAGTTGAGGGTGCCTTTAACATTTCTCCAAAAATACCTAAAAAGCAATAAAAACCATAATGAGTACAAAAAATAAATACCAACAACATATAAAATTGAGACTAAATCGGACACAAAAATGTGTCTATCACCATCTTGCTCATAGTTGTCCCAAAAAGAACTTGCTCAACTCTTTGATAGCGGAGCATGAAGAGAGAACCTAATACTCGCACTTAGGAGCCGTTCGGTTGAGCACAATCAAGAGCCAGCCCAAGGAAAAACGTCCAGCACCAAAGGAGGACAAAGGACTTATGTATGTGGACATAAGTCTAAACGAGCAGAAGACCAAGGCAATGGTCGATTCTGGCACAACACACAACTTCATCTCAAATGGAGAAGCCGATAGATTGAAGTTGAAGGTCGAAGCTGATTCAAGCACCATCAAGGAGGTAAATTCAGAAGCCATACATGTTCACGGAGCGGCCAAGGGGGTCGAAATGAAGGTTGGCGCATGGAAGGGATTTACCGACTTTATGGTAGTAAAGATGGACGATTTCAAAATTATCCTCGGAATGGATTTCTTGGATCGTGCCAAAGTTGCCGTGGTGCCTTGCCTCGGCGTAGTTAGCATCAGTGACGAGAAGTCTCCATGTGTGATTCCAGCTACCCGGACCAAGGAGACTTGATCGAGTGCACTGTCGGCTCTACAACTAAAGAGGGGTGTTCAGAAGAGAGAACCCACCTTTGTAGCAGCCATCATTGAGGAAAGCGAAGAACTAGTCGAGGTCGTTCCATTGGAGGTGCAAAAAGCTTTGCAGGAGTACCAGGATGTGATGCCAGCCGAGTTGCCCAAGCAACTACCACCTAAGAGGGAGGTGGATCATCAGATCGAGCTGGAACCCGGAGCAAAGCCGCCCGCCATGGCCCAATACCACATGGCCCCGCCAGAATTGGAGGAGTTGAAGAAGCAACTCAAGGAATTGTTGGATGCCGGCTACATCCAACCTTACAAGGCCCCTTACGGAGCCCCGGTGTTGTTCCAGAAGAAGAAGGATGGAAGTCTTCGGATGTGCATCGACTACCGATCCTTGAACAAGGTCACCGTGAAGAACAAGTATCCGATTCCCCGAGTTGAAGACTTGTTCGACCAATTGGGTAGTGCTCGATACTTCACGAAGCTGGACTTGAGGTCGGGATACTATCAAGTTCGAATATCAGAAGGGGACGAGCCAAAGACCACATGTGTCACGAGGTACGGAGCTTACAAATTTTTAGTTATGCCTTTTGGTCTAACCAATGCTCCTGCCACATTTTGCACTTTGATGAACAAGGTCTTCCACCCATATCTCGATCGGTTCGTAGTCGTGTACCTTGACGACATCGTCGTGTATAGCCACACTTTGGATGAGCACCTCAAACACTTGCGGGTCGTGTTCCAAGTACTGAGGGAGAACTCTTTATATGTGAAAAAGGAGAAATGCAGCTTCGCTCAGCACAAAGTGTCCTTCCTTGGACATTGGATAGATGATGGCCAAATCTGGATGGAGGAAAAGAAGATCAAGGCTATCAAGGAGTGGGAACCGCCTACCAAAGTGGCTTAGTTGTGGTCCTTCCTAGTACTTGCCAACTACTACCGGATATTCATCGAGGGATACTCGAAAAGAGCAGCACCGCTCACGGATTTGCTAAAGAAAGCGAGGACTTGGACGTGGAGCGAAGAATGCCAAGCCGCTTTCGATGATCTTAAGACCGCGGTGATGAAGGAACCAGTCTTAAGATTACCTGATCATGCCAAGCCTTTTGAGGTATACACTGACGCTTCTGACTTTGCTACTGGTGGAGTACTTATGCAGGAAGGACACCCACTTGCATATGAAAGTCGGAAGTTGAACGATGCAGGACGGCGCTATACGGTGCAAGAGAAAGAGATGACTGCCGTCATACACTGTCTTCGGACATGGAGGCACTACCTTCTTGGGTCACATTTCATGGTCTTCACTGACAATGTGGCTACTACCTACTTCCAGACTCAGAAGAAGTTGTCTCCAAAGCAAGCACGGTGGCAAGACTTTCTGGCCGAGTTCAACATGAAGCTTGAGTACAAGCCAGGTCGCACCAACTATGTTGCTGATGCATTGAGCCGAAAAGCGGAACTTGCTAGTCTTGCATTGGAACGTGTAGCTGCCATCGCCAAATTGTCAGGCACCATTACGGATCGTGTATGGGAAGGCTTGGAACAGGAAACTTTTACAAAGAGCCTCATTCATGCAGTGGATAAGGGGAAGACTCGTCGGTTCTGGTTGAAAGACGGTCTTCTATTCACACATGGGAACAGGATGTTCATACCTAAGCATGGGAACCTGAGGCGTGAACTAATGCACGAGTGTCATGACACCCGATGGGCAGGCCACCCTGGCCAGAGAAGGACTTTGGCTTTGCTGGAAGCAAATTATTACTGGCCAAAGATGGAGGACGATGTGGATGCCTATGTTCGGACGTGTCTGGTATGCCAGCAGGATAAGGTAGAACACAAGAAGTCAGGAGGACTTCTAGAGCCATTACCAGTGCCAGATAGACCGTGGGAGTGTTTATCGATGGACTTTATCTCTTCCTTACCCAAGGTGGATGGCTTGGGATCAATCTTGGTAGTCGTGGACAGGTTCACCAAGTATTCTACCTTCATCGCTGCACCAACAGACTGCACCGCAGAACAGGCTGCTCGACTGTTCGTGAAGTACGTGGTGAAATATTGGGGCATACCAAAGATCATAGTTAGCGATCGCGATCCAAGATTTAGGGGAAATTTTGGACAGAAGTGTTCATGTTACTTGGGTCCGAGCTCAACTTCTCTACAAGCTTTCATCCTCGAACAGATGGACAAACGGAGCGCACCAATGCCTTGTTAGAGGAGTACTTGAGACACTTCGCGAACGCTAACTAAAGAAATTGGGTGGAATTATTGGACGTGGCTCAGTTTTGCTATAATTTGCAGAAGAGTGAATCATCTGGCCATAGTCCATTCGAGTTGGCCACAGGCCAACAACCTTTGATGCCACGCACACTCGCTGGAGGATATAGAGGAAAGAGCCCTGTTGCTTTTCAATTCACTAAGGAGTTGCATGAGAAGCACGACTTGGCCAAAACATACTTGGAGAAAGCCTCTCAGCGAATGAAGAAATGGGCGGACGAGAAAAGGAGACCCGTATCCTTCGAAGAAGATGACTTAGTCATGCTGAAGTTAAAACCACAACAGTTCAAAGCTTTTCGAAAGGTACACAAGGGACTCATTCGACGGTACGAGGGACCATTTCGCATCGTCAAGAAAGTCGGGAAGGCATCCTACAGATTGGAGCTACCTAGCCACATGAAGATCCATCCCGTCTTTCATGTCATCTGCTTGAAGCCATATTATGCGGATCAGGATGACGAGTCTAGAGGAGTTACCAAGAGAGCCCCATTCAATATGATCACCTCTCTAGACAAGCAGGCTTCAAACATAGAATCACACAGACGTGTCTCAAGAGGAGGGCGAATTTATAAGGAATATCTTGTCCGATGGAAGGATCAACCAGACAGTGAAGCCAGTTGGGAACATGAAGACTTACTTTGGCAACACAAATATCTCATCGACAAGTACAACGCGACGAGGACGTCTGCGAATTCGGGTGGGGGAGAATTTCACAAAGGTGCACCAAATGGCTCACCACATGGCTAACTCACCCTTGTGCACCACCTTGGCTATCCCCTTTGGCTAAATGGCTAGCCTCCCATTCTAGAATCTTCTCTCATTTGTCTCTTTCTTAGAACATTCTAGAATAGTGTAGATATTTGTGGATAAGATTGGAATAATCTAGAAGTAGATCCTAGCCATACACTTGTATAGATCTTAGATAATTTTCTAGAACATTCTTGGCTCCCAACTAGTATAAATAGGGATGCCATTCTTATTTGTAAGCATCCAATAATCCAACAATCCAAGTAAGAGAGCAATACACACTTAATTCTCTCATTCAATCATTCTCTCTTGTTCTTGAGTGTTCTTGAGCGTTCTTGAGTTTCTCGTGAGTTTTGATCTTGAGTAGTTACACAAAGTTATGTTAAACTTTGTTTGGGAGGCTAACTTATCTAGTAACGGAATTCTAGACAAGTGCCGCACGGAGTAAAGTCAAGGCGAATGACCGACCCCGTGACACTTAGCCATCGAGAAACTGTGAACCAAAACTACGAAGGAGAATTAAAAAGAAACACAACTTGGGTTGGGATTCTCTGAGCTTCACGAGCCAATTTGGATAGGTTAGTATATTTTGACGTGTTTTGCTAGTTTGGGTGAGTTTTACCAACCAATTTCGACCGAGTTTCGAACACGGACACTTCTATTTTTAGGAAACCTATTTAAGGGACAAGTCACTTTTTTTTGAGATATCTTTTGGAGAGAAACAAAGGAGCTTTGGGTTTTGGCGATTCTTCTACAAAAACTAGAGTTTACTTTATTTTTCTTTCTTATTATTTTTTTATGGATTTTAAGGAATCCATTATAAACTAATCTTCT
Organism: Papaver californicum; assembly: GCA_023531435.1. Taxonomy (NCBI): domain Eukaryota; kingdom Viridiplantae; phylum Streptophyta; class Magnoliopsida; order Ranunculales; family Papaveraceae; genus Papaver; species Papaver californicum. Next base: position 2,305,871 of record JAJJMC010014301.1, on the reverse strand, counting down.
TATATTGGTTAAGGATGTAACCTAAGTCATGAACATGTTATTCAATTAATGCATTAATCTTATTATTCACTTTCTTGCATATCGGTCAAGTTTTACTATGCATAATGATTGTGTTTGAATAATACAATTAGTTATTTCGCATGTTTAAGTTGCAAATTAAATATCTTAATAACTTATTTATAGCTAAGTAGGAGTCTTAGGTAAATTTATCAAGAACCCTAACACCTAGTAGTAATTTGTAATCACTAGCGGCACGAATCTTAAAGGAAGTCACAAGTAAAACTTTTCCTAGGTTGAATATGCCACCATTGTGTTTGTATTGCCTATGAGTAACCCATCTCACAGAATCTAAAGCTTTCTTCAAATTGAATCTCTTAGCGATAAAGCATTAGGTTATTTGGTAGAAAAGAATTCATACATTAGCGATTGCAATATTCGTTGAGTAGTGGAGACGTAACGAAGTGTTGACACCGACTGAGGATACTTTAGGGTTATTGGTAACATGAGAGAGTGAATGATGATATTGATGTTTGATTGCATGGCATGTGTAATGATGGACAACGAATTCCTTAACCAGTCTTCTCTTATAATATTTTCTTAAACACTTTCAGTTTAAATCTTAGTTTAAATTACTTAGAACAACAAAATCCCCCATGTTTACAATAGTTTGCAAATACAATTAACAAACAATACCTCCATGTGGATCAAATTCGTTCTTATTGCTATACTCTTATTTATAATTGTGAAGTGAAATAACTTAAAATAATTTTGCTTGGCTAACAACCGACCAGTCAATTACATTGTTTATCCATCATCATCCAAGTAAATCAACGTTGAATCATTGTATTAAAACATCAAAATAGAAGATATCAGATTTGAATTATGCATAACTGAAAAACTCAAATTCATTTAAATCTTCATATTAATTATGAGATTTCGACTATAAGCTAGTTTTGAGTTAATTTTATCATTTGAAAACATGCATACTTATGTAGATTATAGAAGAAAATAAAAAAATCGATATCGTAACTATTAAAATCTGTAAAATCGATAGAATACTTCATCATAAGTTAATTTAAAAAACTAAATGCTAAATTGATGTTAGAAATTATGATTAAAGCATGAAAACTTGTTAAAATCATAATTTATACAACTGTTTCTAGCACCAACGAAGGTGCGATTATTTGCTGGCCAGGATTCGTACCTTCACGAAGTTTAGATTAAGGTTTGAATATAATTAAGTTGCTTGAATAATTAATTATTATTATACTTAGATTTAAAATCTATAATCTCAAACTATGGTTATGAAATTGTTAATGGGGGTTAATACGAAGAGTAATACAGAAGAAAAAAATTATGAGAGAGAAGTTAAAGATTAAGTTTATTGATAAGAATGTACTTTGTTTACAAAATTAGCCTCACTAGGCATATAAGACAACACTTTCTTTTTTCCGTCGCCTTTTTTTTTTAGCTCGACGACAACATTTTTTTAGCCAGGGTTTGTTTAATAAAATATATTGAAACGATAATTTTTTAAACAAACAAGTTAATTATCGTCTAGGATGTTTTTAATATTGCAAATTTTATTAAATTATAACGGTAAAGTTGTTAGGGGATGATACCAACAACCTAAGTCTAAAACTCGTCAACACCAATATTTTAGAAATTCTTTTTATTTTTCTTCCTATTACCCAGGCTTGTAGATATTAGACTAAAAGAATCAAATTTTAATACGAGTATAATGTTTGGACTTTACACCATTTTATGTAAAAAGAAAGGAAAACAAAAAATTATTTTTCGTATTTTGGAAATAACATATCCTGGTATAACTTTGAACTGCATTTTAGGTCAAAATGTACATAAGTGTGGATATAATTTTTTTTTCCATAACGATCTTCATATCCATCCGAGCAATACAAAGACATTTATATCCATAATTTCACATCCATTATGTCCGAAAATTTAAGGTCGAGCCCCAAAATTTGAGGAAACCACTAAATAAAAAGACTTTTCCTTAAAAAAAAGACTTCTGAATAACAAAACAATTCAATCGAACCATGGACATTATCTTTCTTTCTTGTATTGTATGGTTCAAATACCACAATAATATCCACACTTCCAAACAAATCACACCACAAACATCTCACCACATAAACATGCAAAAGTTTTTCGAAAAACATATAATTTTATTCAAGGAATAAGTAAGGTTCAGGCTTTAATTTTCCTGTTTAACAAAGACTGATCCATGGAGAGTAATCATTATATTCTTTGATAACTAATTTATCCCTCATAACTCTCTTTAAAATACTATCTGCAATATTGTTGCTATCTCTACCAACAAAAGAGATTTTCCAAAAACTAAAATTTAAAAGAAGAAGTTTGATATCCTTAATGAACTTATTATTCTCCCATCTGACACTAGCTTTATCATAGTTTATAGACTACAAGACCACCTCAGCATCTAAGATGTATGTTGCTGATATTAAGATCTTTAATCCACTTCAAGCCTCCAGGTTTGGATCAATTACTCCAGTTGCATATGTTCCTTTGACTCCATCATAGCTACCTGTAGAAGAACGTAGCACCATGCATATGCCAGAAGAGTTAGTAATATAATCAAATGAGGCATCTACTCTAATTTTAAATGCATTTGTGAAATCAGGCGGATCTGAACTATTCTCTATGGGGATAACAATGATAGCTTGAATGGGATTATTAAAGTTATGAATATGAAATTTAATCCTTGAAGAAGTAGAGTAGGGGTTTAAAGTTTTATCCTGGAAGATGCATTCACATCTTTCTTTCCAAATGACCCAGCAACCAACCATAAGTGTGATCTTCCAAGTATTTTGTTCAAGAATACCATTAGTGATATTTCCACTGAACCAGGTAATAGTCCATTCCACCATTGATGCACAATTATTATCCACTTGATCAATATTAATGTTTACAAGACTCCACACACCTCTAGCGTGATTGCATTTGATGAGGAGATGATACAGGGATTTTTCATAATGATTACAGATGCTGCAGTGAGATTCCATAGAGCTATTATATTGAGATGGTCTCTGCCTGGTAGGAACAATTCCTTTAAGACACTTCCAAGTAAAAAGTTTGATTTTGTAAGGGAGATTCATGTTCCATAAAGTTTTCCATACATCTTTGGGGACAATATTGAAATTAATTTGATGGGACACTCTCCTTTCTATAACTTGTTGTAGGCGCTCTTGACAGTGAATAAGCCATCTTTAGTAGGTCTCCATCTGATTACATCTTGCTGAAGGGAAGCAATCTGCATTCTCTGAATCTTATCAACAACCTCTGTGGTGAACAAAGTGTTAAGAAGATTACAGTTCCAACTAGAAGTATTAGGAATAATGAGCTCACTGACATAAACATAAATAAGATGAGAAGGATCTAAAGGCTCTGGTTTGCAGTCAAGATTAATAATATGGTTGTCAAGCCATATTCTAGTTTTCTCCACATTATTAACTTCCATGCAGTAATTTTATTTAAGAACTAAAAGCCATACTTCAATGCCCTTCCACACCCAAGAAGTATTACGTTTTTATGAATCAATATGAATAAAATCTTCATTCTTGAAATATTTGGCCTTGAGAACTTGCACACATAATAGACTAGATTGAGTACATATTCTCCAGTCTAGCTTAGTTAGGATAGCATGATTCAACATTTCCAGGTCCCTGATGGCAAGTCCACCAAAATCCTTAGGAATATAAAGATTTTGCCATGCAATTGGATTAGCTCCCTTGTTATTTTTGTACCCCCACCAGAACTGCCTTTGCAAGGTATCTAACTTCTTGATAAGTTTCTTTGGCATCTTAAAAGTGCTCATTTGATATATTAGAACTGAGTGAAGAATAACCTTAACCATCGTTGTTCTTCCAGCTTGACAAAGAGAAGAGTTTTGTCATCCATCTAGTCTTCTTTCAAAGGCAGTAGTAACTTCTTCAAAAGATTGAACTATAGATTTTCCAATTAATAGAGGTGAGCCCAATTACTTTTTCTTTCTGTCCATGTACTTTACTCCGAGAATGTGAGTATCACAAACATCAGGATCCATATTATTACTAAATAAAATTGAGGATTTGTCAAAGTTAATGACTTGGTAAGATTGTAAACTAAAATCTTACATAACTTGTAAGAGATTATTCACACTGGTTAAATTGGCATGGGTAAAGATAAGATAGTCATTTGCAAAAAGAAGATGGTTAATGGGTGGAGCACCTCTAGCAGCTTTAATTCCCATAATTTGCTTGGAGTAGTGAGCTTCTGTTGGTGTTCTGGATAACCATTCCATTGCAAGAATAAATAGATAAGGAGAAAGAGGATCATCTTGTCTAATACCTCTAGATGGATGAAATTCAGTACAAGGGGAACCATTAAGAAGGATAGAAAGATAAGTAGTACATATGCATTATTGTATAAGAACCTTGAGAAGAACGCTCCATTCTAATATGTCAAAAGCTTTTGACATGTCTACTTTCAAGGCAAACCATCCATTTTCTCCTTCTTTCTTCTTCATTGAATGTATGAATTCATGAGCAATGATAGTATTATTATTTATCAGTCTTCCAGAAACATAGGCAACTTGATATGGTAAGACTATTCTCTCTATGATTGGCTTCATTCTGTTAACCATAATCTTTGATATAATCTTGTAAGAAGTATTACAAAGAATAATAGGTCTAAAGTCATAAGGAGTAGTGGGCTTCTTGGACTTGGGAATCAAACTGATGAAAGTCTTGTTCAAAGATTTAAGAATATGTTTAGTAGAAAAAAACCCTTTACTATATCACATACATCAGGCCCCATAATTTTCCATTGAGATTTGTAAAAGCCAGCCTGAAAACCTTCTGGACCTGGAGCTGACCAATTTTCCATACCTTTAAGAGTTTGAAGGATTTCGGCATCAGTGGAGCATCCATGAGCATACTATTATCTTCTTCTGTGTCAATAGTTCGCAGATGATTGTAAAATCTTTCTTCAATAAAAACATCTGTAGTGGTGCTAATCTCATTGAAATGATTAGTGAGAAGCTCAACAACATGGTCTCTGGAGCGAATCCAATTGCCATTTCTGTCCTTAAGAGAGTCAATGTTGTTTTTGGCTCTTTTCCTTTTAGTTAAGGCATGAAAGTATTTGGTGTTATTATCCATGTCTTTTAGAAAATTATCTCTAGATTTTTGTTTGTTGAAATCATGTTGATATTGATGCCACTTCTGCAAATATTTGCTAACTTCAATGGATTTAATAGTATTATCTGGAGAAGAAGGTGCATTTTGAATGTCATATAATTGCTCTTGAAGGATATCCACCTTTTGAATAATATTTCCAAAGTGATTTTTGTTCCATTTGGATAGAGTTGTTCTTGTCATTTGAAGTTTTTTTTTTTAGTTTAAAAGCTACAGATCCATGAATGTCACTTCCCCAAGCCTTAGCTATCTCAACTGCACAACTTTTATCATTTAACCAGATATAATATTTTTTAAAAGGCTTCCACAGTTTTGGTTGATTACAATTTGTAACCAACATGATAGGACAATGATCACTGCCATGTTGAGTGAGATGAATCAACTTTGAAGAAGGAAAAGAGATATTCCAATCAATATTACCAAGAGCCATAGTTCTCAAGTTGTTACTAGTCCAGGTATGCTCATGACACATAAACCCAATATCTACTAATCCCACAGAATGAAGAATAAAATTAACCCATCCATCACTAGAAGAAAAAGTAGAAGTACTTGAATTAAGGAGATGGATATTAAGATCACCAATCAAACACTAAGGCTGACATACATTAGAACCTAGTTCTTTGATGAAATCCCATTGAATTTTCTTCTTCTCAAGATTGTAGTACCGATATATACAAGACAAAAGCCATTCAGGTTGACTAGGATTATCTTGAACAAGAACATGAAGCATATTATTTTCACTACTCAAAACTTCACAAGAGAAACCATTTTTCCACATGAGAGCAATGCCACCAAATAAACCTCCAGAAGAAATATAACTAATATTTGGGTATCTATAGGGAGCTAGAAGAGGTCTCATTTTGGTTTCATCCAATTTAGTTTCACACAAAAAGATGATATCTGGATTTTGATTTCTAATTAAATCTTGTAAATGATCCCTAGTGTTTGAATCTTTGAGGCCTTGAACATTCCAAGATATTACTCTCATATTGTTTGAAACCCAAGGAAAAAGTAAAGATCAGGAAAGTAAATACCAAAGAAACTTGTGATAGTTTTTAAGAGTTTTTAGTCTAAAGCAAGTGATTCTAAAAGTAGTGGTATTCTTATGATGATGATAAAAAGAAATATGAAGAAATTTAGAAGATACAACAGTGTTACCAGCAACTCTTAAAATGATATTATAATTCAGAAATAAGAATAAACTTAGAATTATTAAGATACTTAAAAGAAAATAAGATTGGATAAAAATTACCTATTGATTCTCCCCAACAGTTTTGCAAGACTGCTCCTCCCTTATTGTGACCCTTTGAGTAGTTGGTGTTGTTGCATAAAGGCCATTATCAATGCTACTGGTAAACAAAAAAGGATTACTGATAATGTTGGTTTCATTACTTCAGAGTCTTTTTCCAACTCTAGTGGAAGTGGGTTTATCTTCAGAAGTGCTACCAAATATGAAGTCCATATTAACATCAATACCATCCTTGGGTGGGATAAAAAATAAAGTTTTTTCTATTTTCTTGGGATTTCTTTTGGGTATGGGGGTGGAAGGAATACTTTTAGCTCCTTGAGCACCTCTATTACTTCTAACTTTGTCAAAAAAAAAAAAGTCTTTTCAGGTGTGTTGACAAGATATTAAGTAGCATCCTTGCAAGCTTCATTTGAGTGATTAATAATAAAACAATCAGTGTATAATTTGTTTGGTTGCTTTATATATAAGTAGTTAATCCATCTTGTGACACCAGCATTAGTTAAAGATTGAGTTATTTAAACTTTAAGTATCCAACTTTATGATCAAAATTGCGTGTAGTACCTTGAAAATTTAATATTAGATTTTGGTACCCAGGACCGTAATTGACCGTTTCCAAATAAATATTAAATAATTTCCAAGACCTCTACATTGTATCTCTTTGAACAAGATCATTATCCTTGATAACTGATGGTGGGTTATTAATTAAAGGTAGCCAAACAATTGGACAAAGATTTTGAGAGATCAAAGGATTTTCGAGAAGGTTATATTGATTGAGCTGCTTTGGGTAACTATGGTATAAAACAGAGTCATCATGGCATTTATAAGTTTTGAGTTCGAGAAAAACAACCTTATTTTTATTGCATTTTACAAAGGTGATATTAGAGCTTATTAAATTGAAAGAAAAAGTAGAAAACATATGTAATGGAACTCTGGAACTGGCATCACAGTTTTTCAAATCTAGTTGGTTCACCTGAAAATCACGCAAGCACCTATAAACGATTTCAACTAAAGAAAGAAATTCATAAACTCGCCGATTAATACTGGCCTTATTTGATTTTTCATGAAAACCAGCTATATAGAAACTAAGAAACTAGAAAGATTCCCGATAAATGGAAAAGATTGGACCATAAAATAAAAGGAGAAGAAGAGAAATTAGTTCAACCTGCTCCCAACTCAAAGGTCCAGAGGCATATAAGACCTCCACAGTGCAACCAATATAGTTAATTTCGGCCTAAACGGCCGAAATATCGCCGAAATTTCGGGTTTCAGGGTGAAACCGAAACGAATCATGCTATACCGGTGGAACGATATTCCACCGAAAATATCGGCCGAAATGTACAAAAATCGGTTTTACCCGATATTTCTGATATTTGTTTTTGTCCTTAGATTATAATATTTTTTTACATCCAACGATCTAGATTCGTTAGAGAGAAATAAACCCTAGTTTTTCTCTTCAGTCTTTATTTTTCCATCGAGGTTTCTCTCTTCATGTTTCTCTCTTCATCTCCATCGTTTCAACTTTCAACTTCAGTTCAATTGCAAGACTCGTTTGGATCTGGTAAGAGTTCTAGTTCCATTTTGCTTTATTGATCGATAGATAAAGTCTTTTACTTTCTTTTTTTTTTCTCCCCTGATATTGCATTTTGGGGCAAATGGTGATCTTTTCAGCGTGAATGCTCATATGTTGGGTTTTTGTGATATTAATTGAATAGGAAGAGCTGATGTCTCTCTATAGAATCTCTATCGTCTCTATCTGTGTTTATGTATGTTTTGGGTTTCTTACAATATTGAGAATGATGATAACATGAAATTTACAGTTGAAAATTTTATCTTGGTGTATTAGTCTGTGGATGAATTAAGAGGAATGATGGTTGACTTAGAGTTAGAAAGTATTAGGAATAATGAGTTGGAGTTGTATTTAAGTTTATTGTACAGAAATCAAAGAATTGGTACTAATTTCTGCTTGCTCTGGAAACGTACCTACATTGTTCCTTTTTGTTATGTGAAAGAATTGATTCCATGATGTTTTCACGGATGAACTGTATGGGTGATTAAATCTTGATTTTATTTTTCAGAAGTTTGATCATATTGTAGTTGTATAAACCATAACCTGATCATATTGTATCTCTCTGTGACTCTTCCACTCTTTTAATTCTGAGCATATCTTCATATAAATAAAGTAGTGTTTCTGTAATCCTTCAAGAGAGATGTGAATTCTTGTGCATACAACTTAGCTAAGTATGCTAGAAAATAGATAACAAATGGTATAATGGTCCTCTCCTCCAGTCTTTTATACTGGATGATTTAGAGAAGGATTATAAATCTGTCACGTTCCTTCTCTCAACCTGTAAGTGAAGCTTTTGTATTCCTTTAGCAATATCCCACTTTACTGCTTCAAGAACTGCAACAACTTCAGCCTTCTCCTCATTTATTACGCTAGATGTTTCGCTTTTTGATGCTCGAAATTCACCTGCAGAGTTCCTTATGATTTAGTCCAATTCCCACCAAGCATGAGGTTGAGTTTTTATCATAAGAAGCATCAACATTTATTTTTCATATTGAGGTTCAGGAGGTTTCCATGCTTCTAACACTGGTTCAGAAACATCATACCGACATACACCCTTTCAGACTTTGATAAAAAGGATTCCCACTCAGATATTTCTTGTCGAGCTAGAGTGACCATTTCTTTTGGACTTACCTGCATCCTTCCAAAAACCACTGCACACCTGTGCTTCCAGATACCCACAAAGAGGACAAGGGATATCCATCTTCATATAAATAAAGTAGTGTTTCTGTAGTCCTTGAAACTGTAACACATTTCACTTCTGAAATGCTGGTCAAAGCCGTCAAATGATAGGTGGAATAAGTTTAGGTACATGTATTCTTGTGATGAGTAAGTAAAAAGTTAAATTTGGATTAAAAAGTTAATAGCGATTTTTTAGCAATGTCTCCATGTACCTATAAAGAAACTGTTTATATTGATTAGTTTCTAGGTTAATCATACATTTTGAACTGTCTTTGGTAAATTTGAACTTAATTACTGCTATTACAAGTATAATGTTGCAATCAAGTGTGCAACAACCATTACTCCAGGTAAAAAAAGAAACTTTAACTTTACATTTTGTGATGAACAATTGGCGTTGCCTGATGATATGTCCTGAATTGAGTCTGAAATATATGTTGGTGAAATTGACAGATGAAGATCGTATGAAGGAGTTTAAATTGAAAAGCATGTGGAGGAGTCCAAATGGAACTATCAGGAATATTTTGAACGGTGAGACAATTTTCTTTTGGTTATCTTCACTGCTTGTTCTTTGGTTGGTTGATGATGACTGATTGATGTGTAAACTTGTTGCAGGGACTGTGTTCAGAGAGCCCATTATCTGCAAAAATGTGCCTAGACTTGTTCCAAGTATGAAGGGTATCTTGATTATGTTATGTGGTTTCCAATAACAGTACTGATTGAACATTACTAACAAAAGCTTTTTCTTCAGGTTGGACTAAACCTATATGTTGGACACTGATAAAGGACTACTTGGTGATGACTGGGATAGAGTTAATACATGTGATGATATATATAATGAGTCTAATGATCTTGATTAGAATTGTAATATCCTTGTTTAATTAGCATTTTAGACGGTGAAGTTGTTCTTGTTTCTCTTGTGTTTCTAGTTTGAACTTTGTATGGATCTATATATTTTGGATGGGTACTTGTTTTTATTTCTAAACTTTGTGAAAAAACGTTTGATATAACGTGTTAAAATTTATTTATAGTTATAAAATGTGAATTAGTATTTTTTTTTATAAAATATAGTTATAAAATGTGTGAACCGATATTTCGCCGATATTTGGAACCGAAATATCCCCGATACAACGGTGTACCAGTGTATCGCTCTCGACCAATATAGACCAAAATCCGATATTGACTACATTGGGTGCAACGATAAGCATGCATTTCAGCAGTTTTAACCTATGAATCTCTGCTGCCAACCACTCAGATCGGCTAGTGGTGAAGGTGCAAAGGAAAGGAGATGACGGTATAATTAGTAAATAAATCAAAAAGGTTAGGTTTAACTAAGTAATTTCAATTATTTAACATTCATTTGGATGATCAAGACGGTCAACTACGGTCCTTGGTACTAAACTTTAATATTAAACTTACTAGGTACTAAATGCAACTTTGGTCATAAAGTTGGGTATTAAAATCTAAATAACAAAACATGGTATAAAAAACCAAGGTGAACAAACTTACCATGCATAAAACCCTCCCATATTATCTTTTATAAAGAAAAATCATTTTCATTAAAAATGAGACAAAAACCCCATTTCACTTAATACTAATTAAATTTAGATTTTAATTATTTTCAATATACCCGAGATGCCCTTCCATATATAACCTAGGTATTGTAATTTTAGGGCATTTTTTTTTCTTCTTCTTATTCTTCTTCTTCTTCTTCATCTCCCATCACCATCACCAACAACAACAATACTTCCTCCGCCACCATCACCAGCAACGACACCATCACCAGCAGCGACAATACCTCCTCCGACACAACAACACATTCGTATCCTTCACCAACACCTTTCTTATTCTTCTTCTTCTCCCCACCACCATCATCAACAACAACGATACTGCCTCCGCCACCTTCACCAGCAGCGACGGTACCTTCTACGCCACAACAACACCTTCGTATCCTTCACCAACAATACCTCCTCCTTCCCCATCGCTTCCTCGTCGTTATTGTTTCTCTTCCACCACTATATGTCCAAATTCACCACCAACAACACCTCTTCTTCATCTTTCTATCCTCTATAAACATCAACAACATCTCCAGATCGACATCGCTGAAAATCATCAACAAAATATAATGATATATCATCATTGTCGAAATTTGGGTTTTTTGTTGGTGAAATTTCAGGAAACTATGAAACCTTTTGGGGTTTCATAGTTTTTTCATCATTTTGTTTTCATCTGTAATTTTATTTAAATTAAAAAAATAAAAACTATAAAACCCCAAAAGGTTTCATCGTTTTACAGATGAAACAAAAAAATGTAATTGATATGTATGAAACCTTATTCGGTTTCATTGTTTTTTTATATGCTGAGACATTTTTGAAACAAAAAAATATAATTGAAATGGATGAAACCTTGTTCAGTTTCATTGTTTTTTATATGCTGAGACATTTTTTCTTCAGAAAATGTAATTGAAATGGATGAAACCTTATTCGTTTTCATTGTTTTTTTTATATGCTGAGACATTTTTTCTTCACAAAATGTAATTGATATGTATGAAACCTTTTTCGGTTTCATTGTTTTTTATATGTTGAGACATTTTTGAAACAAAAAAATGTAATTGAAATGGTTGAAACCTTATTCGGTTTCATTGTTTTTTATATGCTGAGACATTTTTTCTTCAGAAAATGTAATTGAAATGGATGAAATCTTATTCGGTTTCATTGTTTTTTTTATATGCTAAGACATTTTTTCTTCAGAAAAATGTAATTGAAATGGATGAAACCTTATTCGGTTTCATTGTTTTTTTATATGCTGAGACATTTTTTCTTCAGAAAATATAATTGAAATGGATGAAACCTTATTCGGTTTTCATTGTTTTTTTATATGCTGAGACATTTTTTCTTCATAAAAATGTAATTGAAATGGATGAAACCTTATTCGGTTTCATTGTTTTTTATATGCTGAGACATTTTTTCTTCAGAAAAATGTAATTGAAATGGATGAAACCTTATTCGGTTTCATTGTTTTTTATATGCTGAGATATTTTTTCTTCAGAAAAATGTAATTGAAATGGATGAAACCTTTTTCTATTGAGACATTTTTATATGCTGTGTATGTTTGTTGCAACACTGTTGGTGTTTTTTAGAAAATGCATGTTTTGATGGAACCCTAAAAGGTTTCATAATAATCTGTGTATGTTTGTTGCCAACATTGTTGGTGTTTTTTAGAAAATGCATGTTTTGATGGAACCCCAAAAGGTTTCATCCTATTCTGTGTATGTT
>JAJJMC010014301.1:2206664-2293378 GCA_023531435.1 Papaver californicum | reverse complement strand
CATCCTATTCTGTGTATGTTTGTAACCAACAAATGTTGATGTTTTTTTAGAAAATGGATGTTTTAATGGAACCCTATGTTTGTTGCCAACACTGTTGGTGTTTTTTAGAAAATGTATGTTTTGATGGAACCCCAAAAGGTTTCATAGTAATCTATGATGTTTTTTTTTAGAAAAACAGATGAAAAAAAAACTATGAAACCCCAAAAGGTTTCATCGTTTTTTTTTCATCTGTAATTTTATTGAACGAAAAAAAAAAGATGAAACCAAAATTGAACATAATTGAATCATAAATAAATAAGGGTGAAAACAAATGGAATTGAAGCTTTCTATCTTTCAACCTAAGTATGAAAGATTGATTTCGAAACAGATGAAACCTAGGATGATGAAGATGAAGACGATGATGATGAAGATGAAGCTACTGATGATGATTTCATATTTAAACCTAACAGATGATGAAACCATTTTTGATTTTGATTTGATCTATGATTTTGTTTTGATTTTAGGTTGAAAATGTTACTGATGATGATGAACAAAAATTTCGTCAATATTTCTAAATTGGTTTGTTTCTGATTTTCTAGTTGTAGATGGTGCAGATGATGATGATGAAGTTCTTGATGATGAAGATGAAGACTATGATGATGAATCTATTGATGATGAAGATGAAGATGAAGACGAAGATGAAAAAGACAGTATGATTTTTGGGCGTTAATGGGTTCTTCAATTTTCGGTGTTCACAAAAGAAGGTGGGCGTGCGGGCGGGATGGAAATGATATTTTTGGGCTGAATTATGAGCAAGGGTAACTTGGACAGTTGGTTTACAATGGAATTTTTGTGTCAAAATTGTTTTGTTGGGTTTAAGGTACTTGGATAGTGACATCTCTGGGCTTATAACTCAAGGCCTGTCTAAATAACCTTAAAGATTTCTCCTCTTCTCAAAGGATTTATCGGATCATTTGCACACATATTTTAGCAGGTTCACATGCAGTAGGAATTGCATCCTTAGGTTCAATTGCAATGACTTCCTCCATTATTTCACCTATCCTTTGGACAAAATTTGGGTTCATATGCTCTGGTAATCCTTTCAGTTGAATCCGAAAACATTGAAATCCCCAATTTTTAATAGTATAAATCTTTTCGGGTATATAGTCATGAATAACTAGCAAATGACCATAAACATTGAAATCCCCAATTTTTAATAGTATAAATCTTTTCGGGTATATAGTCATGAATAACTAGCAAATGACCATTAACATTCCACGGTCTTAACCGCCAAACTTAATCAAAAATATCCCAGTTGCTAAATCTGAAAATCATGGTGCTAAGATCAATTTCCACGATTTTAAGGTCTTCTCAGGAGAGCTAAACGGCCATGTGAAAGTAAACACGCAAAGGTTATCAACTTTTATACCTTAATTCAAATCTAATCCAAAACCAGACCTTCAACAGCCAACTCAGCAAAATTACGGCGCTTTACTATAAAAAAACCAAGTACATTATTGTCATGTCCCGAATACAATCCAACCAAATCTAAACCATAGATTCACCTATCTTTGTTTTTCACGTAAACTTACGTTAAAAAGAAGTAGAAGGTCATATGTTGTAAATAAAACTATAATCCATGGGCAAACATAACCATTTAATTATAATAATATCATCAGGATTCAGGACTCAATCTTACCCTCCCAAAACGCTTCATTTTCCCCAAAATTTACAAAAATAAAATAAAATCAAAACAAATTTCAAACAAAAAAATTTCAAGAAGAAAGAATAAGAAGAAGACTCCAAAAGATCGATCGACTGAATTTTCTTTTTCAAAAATTAGAGAGACTGAGGGAAGAGAGAAACAATAGGCAACAATGGCGGAATCAACAACAAATAACAATAATCATAGTGGAGGAGGAGGAGAAAGTGTGAAATTATTTGTTGGTCAAGTACCAAAACATATGACAGAAGTTGAACTAATTAGTATGTTTAAAGAATTTTCTTTGGTTGATGAAGTTAACATTATTAAAGACAAAACTACTCGAACTTCACGAGGTTCGTTGTTACACTTTTGGAATTTGCTTGATATTATAATTTTTGTTTGTTGATAATTTTGGATTTCAAGTGGTGGTATAATTTGTGGATCGTGAATGTGGGATCTGAAACTATGGTAATTGAAAACCCTAAATTTTGCGCAGGTTGTTGTTTTTTGATCTGTCCGTCGAGAGAAGAAGCAGATAAAGCAGTTAATGCTTGTCACAATAAACGAACGCTACCTGGAGTAAGTCATTGATTTTGTTTATTTTCATATAATCACTCGAGTTTGGAATTGAACTTAGATCACTGTAGTGTTCGATAGAAATTGATTTGATTGGTTAGTTTTTTTCTTCTTTTTTTTTTTTCAGTTTGCATGAGTTTTTTTAGCTGGAACCTTAAGTAATTTGATGTAGAAATTTGTATGAATGAGGATTGTGTATAATTGGAACAAGACCTTTTTGATAGTTAGGTATGAGGTTTGGAGAATCTTTTCTAAGTTGACTTTTGATTAGTGTTGGGGTATATATGTTTAATTATGAAATTTTTTAGTTTACATTTGAAGAATTAAGATTAGAATAGAACGCAGGAATGAGCCTAAGATGTTAAAATAGGTCGAAAAAGAGTGAATTACGCTGATTTGAGTATTTAGTCTCGTGTATCTTCACATTCACAAGGAAGTCGATTTGCAAGTAGATAGTTTAGAAATCTATGACGTTGTTTATTAATCTGTGTGTTGTAGCCTGAAGTGGAAGATCCTGCTTGATCTTCAACAATTGATTTTTATCTTAGAATTACTTCATAAAAATATTTTAAGTTTTAAGTAAATGTATTTTACAAAAGCATGTCAGATGCCATACAAGTCTAATAATCACCAAAAGCTAGAGTTTTACTGGATCAAAGTTTCTTATCCAAGATATGGTATACACCCTATCATAGGTTAATTGTAATGAAAATTAAAATGAAAGTAAGTACTTGTTTTCTTCTGTAATACTTCAAAACTGAGTGGCCAAATCACCAGGAATAGAAATATTTGAATATAGACACTTGGTTGGCTGCTTTACTTTCTTATTGAGAAATATGCGTTTGTGTTTATTTGAATTCTAAATTGAAACTAGAAAGCCAATTGCGTTTTCTGATTAGAAGAGTCTTGCACGCTTTTAACCTTGTTTCCTTTTATAGCGTTTTGTCAACATTTGGCTTTCTTTCTTTTATTAAAGTGTGTTCTGTTGTTTCTATTTAAATCAGGCATGTAGTCCCTTGCAAGTGAAATATGCAGATGGCGAGTTGGAAAGACTAGGTGTGGGAATTGTTCATATGTGTAATTATGTTGTTCTTCTTCCCGATGGATTCTCTTTACATGCCTGGTCTCATTTGTATGCTGGTGCTTTTTACTAACTACTTATAAATCTAAAAGTAGCCTTTTATTATCTTTAATAATTCGGCAAAGTTGTGATTTTCTCTATATTGGATTTGCCTAGAACACAAGCTATTCATTGGTATGCTTCCAAAGAATGTCTCTGATGCTGAAGTTTCTGCATTATTTTCTAAATATGGAAAGATCAAAGATTTACAGATTCTGAGGGGTTCTCAACAGACTAGCAAAGGTATATAGATTATAGACCACCCTTTCGGCAATGCTTCATTTTGTATTTTCTCTGCTATCAACCTTTGGGATTCTGTATTGGCAACTTTAAATTGACCGAGTCATATAAAACTTCACTTAGAGAGTCTTTATCCATTGTTATTGTTTTGAGCAGGCTGTGCCTTTTTGAAGTATGAGACAAAAGAGCAAGCTCTTTCAGCTCTAGAGGCCATCAACGGGAAGCATAAGATGGAGGTTTGTGCTTATTTAAAGTTGTGTAACTAGATCTGATTTGGCTAACTGATTTGCTCAATTGATGCTGTCATTCTCTTTTTAAGTGTTGATTTGATCCCCCCCCCTCTCCTATTTGTTTTATCTGATTTCCTTTCATCAATATAATCTCCTTGTCAGAGTTTCGCCAAAAGAAAAAAAGGTTGCATAGCAAGATGATCTATTGTTCCAAAACGTGATTTGCATGATTACATCAGAATTGCTGTAGGATTAAAATAGATGTCATGTTAGCATTCTATGCCACAAGTATGGCAACATACTTTTGTGATATTTTAAAATTTCAAAGTGCTGATTTTTGCTGCTTTTTGGTGGTATTATTGGCACATTATGTGCTGAGATTTAAAATGTTTTTTCTGTTCATTGCTGTTATTGTAGGGTTCAAGTGTTCCACTAGTTGTCAAGTGGGCAGATACGGAGAAGGAAAGGCAAGCTCGGAGAGCTCAGAAAGCTCAATCCCAGGCTTCTGGAGTGCCTAATTCTGATCCAACACAACAACCTTCATTGTTTGGGGCCTTGCCAATGGGTCACATTCCTCTATACAATGGATATGGGTATCAGGTTTGGTTCATTAATCACTCTTGAATATACCTCGGTAGCGAAAGGATATCTCCCTCATTTGCCTGGCATACTACTTCCCTTGCAAATTGGTAGTGGAGTTTATTTAGTACACATATCATATACTTGTTTCAAAATTCGTTTATGCATGAAACTTAAAAATGGGAGTTGGGTTATATTTATATTCTCTTTTTTAGGCACCTGGAACTTATGGACTCATGCAGTACCCACTACCACAGATGCAGAATCAACCTGGCTTCCATAATATGGTTCCACCAGTCAACTGTGGAAATGCAATCCGTGGACTATCACCTGATTTTGCGCCTGGTTTAGGACCTAGAAGTTTTCCGGCCAATTATATGAGGTCTGGATATTCTTCTATTCCAGGTCTTCAGTATCCTATGTCCTATCCTGGTGGAATGATAAATCAAGGGTCTCACAGTAGTTCCCATGCTACATCCCCAACTGCAAATAAAAACTTAGCAGCGTCTTCTAATGTCAGTACAAGTTCTGGGGTTCAAACTGAAGGTTGGTGATTGTTTTTTTCCCCAACTTTTTCATTTTTTTGAGGTCCCTATCGATGCTCTATTGCTAACCTTCCTTTAATATGCTGGTGAACTTATAGGTCCTCCTGGTGCTAATCTATTTATCTATCACATCCCTCAAGAATTTGGAGATCCAGAGCTTGCAAATGCTTTTCAGACGTTTGGTAGAGTCTTGAGTGTTAAAGTTTTCGTAGATAAGGCAACTGGTGTTAGCAAATGTTTTGGTAAATAACCCTCTATTCTCTTCTAACTTTTGAGGTGATACATACGGAGTTGTTCGATCAATTAAAAACAATAAGAAAGAATTGGATTTTCCAACCATATTACCTTCTGCGTGCAGGCTTTGTCAGTTATGATTCACCAGTAGCAGCCCAATCTGCAATTAATGTCATGAATGGCTACCAATTAGGAGGTAAGAAGTTAAAGGTACAACTTAAGAGAGACAACAAGCAGTGTAAATCATACTGAAAGCTAAGTTAATGAAGGAAGCAGACACTCTACCAATGTGATAGTATGACACCTTGGAAGTCGGGTGACTGACTGCAGTATCAGCCAAAATCTGGGAATGGGTGGATAGATGATGAATGTTTATGTATGTTGCTCCATCCTATCATACCTTAATGCAGGAAATCATTAGCTATCTTGTGTGGTTGAAGTCCCTAAAAAAACTCTCATTGGTGCATTCACACCAGCTCAATTTGTAATTTATGTACCATGGAAGTTCATTTAGACATTGATTATTAATTTAATTGATTTTTCCCTTTAGAGCAGATGTCGTCGTTTATCCCCGCATTCATATATTTAAATGCCGCCCTTCGTATTTTTTGTTGTTGTATATTTTAGTGATTACAGTTATTCCCATATTAAAGCTTTATTTCAGTTAGAGTATTTTTTTCAGTTGATGTAAGCTTAAACTGTACTCTTTTCTATTGTTTTCTCCCTTCTCCCTTGTTCTCCCCAAAGTGAAATTGGAGACTTGGAGTAGCCACTACAGGCGTTCATCTTGACCAAGGAATGCTTGTAATTGGTGTTTAAAGTCCAAAGATGTGTGAAGTTCTTTATTCATTGTGTAATTTCTGCAGAAGACTTTTCAGTTTGCAGTGAGACATTTCAGGTATTGCATGCGATGCCTTTTGCCTTCTTGTTCAGTGGTTGTCTGTTCTCCCATTGTTCGTGGTCCTCAGCTTTTGACTGCAATTGAACAATTTTCTTACATGTATTTCACTGTTTAAAAGCTATATATGGTATGATATCTGCTGTCCATTCTCCATTGCAGGGTTCAAGGAGCTGCTCCTTTTTGGAGTTAATTTGGCATCGGTTCTTGCACTTCTGTTTGAGGTAATGCCCTTCTGTTTGAGTTAATTCTGTTTGAGTTAATAAACCAGTTGAAACGTAAAACTTAATATATTATTAACGTTAATAGTGTGATATATAATATGTGATGTGTGTTTTCAGATAACTCCTACTACAAACTATTTATATAGCAAAGTAAATTCACTAGGAAGAAAAGTTCAAGCTAGGAAACCACTAGAATATAGCAACCACTACTAACTTTAAGCCTAAACTAGGAATGTCATCATATAATAGGAAACTTCTAATACTCACCCTCAAGCTGGAGGATAGGAAAATTAAACACAACAGCTTGCCAAATACAATTAGGAACTGATTTTGACTTCGTTAACCCAACTGATCTTCATTGAACTTTTCAAACATGTAATGACCATGAACCGACTGATTGACGTTAAACTTGTTAGAACTTTAGCTTTGAGTCTTTAACTGGCATCTACACATAACCAACAACCACCACTTATACTTCACATCATTCACCATCAAGAGTAAGAAACTAGTCAAGTTATCCAAACTGGGAACTCTTAGCATAGCCACTGCCACACCAAGGTGCACCTCACAAACTTACATACTTTACCAACACTCCGCCCTTACAATGAAACTAATAAACTTCAAGCATTATGTAAGCACCATTAAATCTTATCCTAACAACTACCACCTCAACTGCCACGGACACACTTGCCTCGTAGAAAACCACCACAACTTCCACTGGCACATTTGCCTCGCAGACCACAACTGCCACGGGCATAGTTGCCTCACAGACCACCACAACTGCTACGGGTACACTTGTCTCGCAGACCATAACTGCCATGGGCACACTTGCCTCTCAAAAAGCCTACTAGTATCATTTTTTAGGGATGAAGCACCACTGCCAATAGTATCACTTACTTCGGCATAAACACTTGCTTCTCAATTAGAGATATCACACAACTGGGGCATATATTGTAATCGCACTCCATAAAACCCAAACCAACTCAACAACCATTGTAAAGTAGCATAAACACGAATCTGCTTCTTGTCCAGCTTCCAACTAGATAGGATGACTTCTTCTTGTCAGCTTCCATATCTTCTTGCAACCCTCATCAGCTTACTCTTATCTTGATTCCAACTCAACTCATCTTGATGTCAACTGATCTCGTCTCTCGGTTTCCTTACGATCTCGTATGATCTCAACCTCAAGTATACTTCTCTTTCTGATCTCATCTTCTGATCTCTTTCCGATTTCATCTCAACCTCAACTATACTTCTCTTTCCCTCCCCCAAGTTGGAGCATGTAACAGAGTGAAGTATCCAACTTGAAAGAGATAAGAGTTGTTGACTTGTAGGAGAACAATATAATTTTTTTTTGCATATTTTTTTCAAATTAGGTAGAACTAGCTCTTTAATCAGTTTCAAATCAGCATCAAACCCTCACAACCATAAACCCTGTCATGACGCGCAAGTATAATGATGCAAAACCATAAAACATAACTATAACGATGCAAGTAAAATCAACCTTGTCATGACGCGCTCGGAGCCAACACCATTAATGAAACCCAAACACTTCTTATAACTTCAACCAATAGATACACGTTAATAAGAATTATAATAAACTACTAGTGGTCCATCGGACCGGTGGACGGTAGCAAAGAGGATAAAGGCTACCGCCGCCGGCAAACTAAAAACTCCTTAGATATTAACATGCTCTAATACCAAGTTGAAACGTAAAACTTAATGTATTACTAATGTGAATGGTGTGACATTTAATATGTGATGTGTGTTCTTTGGTAACTCCTACTACAAACTATCTATATATCAAAGTTACCTCACTAGGAAGAAATGTTCAAACTAGGAAACCACTATAGAAACCACTACTAAACTTAAACCTAAGCCTAAACTAGAATGTCATCATATAATAAGAAACTTCTAACAAAACTAATAATGTTTGTCTTTCCTTTCTTATCAGTATTTGAATTATTGTTTTACTGATATGAACAATAGAACGCTATGTTCCATTACTTATATATACTTTGTTAATGTGTTGATGCAACATGAAGAATGTACTTGGGAAGAAAATGCAGAGTTGCCTGAAAGCTGAAACCAATAACATAATAAAATAACACATGTTACCAAGCCAGTTCTTTACCCTACTCATAATCTAGTTCCAGTCCCACGCATCTATAGGATTTCCTTTTTATCTCTAGTATCGTTGTGACCTCTGGAATCTATTTTAATCTTGGTTTAACAATTGTATTATGTATAAAAGCACTGGAAATCATAAGGTAAATCAAATAGATAGATAAAGGTTGTTCTTCGGTGAGTGTCTACATCAATGTTTTCTTTCTCGGCAGGTGAACAGAGATACTCTGGCAAGATGATTTCATCAGTTGACAAGAGATTCACAGAGGGTTGAACATTGACTATGTCATGTATGGTATGTCTCAACAAGTATATTCATTTGTGATTACCAAAAATCTAAATCTTTGGATCACAACCATCAGAGTCAGAAACATAGTCAGATCAAATCTCATATAATGAAAACGAAAAATGTTATCAATTAAAACAAGAAATTGAAACATGAATCAACACAATGATTTAACGTGGTTCGACAAAGGATTGTCTACATCCACGGGTGGTAAAGGACTTGGATGATTTTTATTCATGATTGTATGTTACAAAAGTATCAAATACAATTTGCATCAAGTAAAATTTATCAAAGAATTAATGAACTAGGATTATAATTAACACAATACCCATATCTAAACCTTTTGCTAAACTTTCCACTTATTCATTCTTATCCAGATTTTGGAACGAAGTTTATCCCGCAAGACTTATTTGTATTTACCGCAAGACTTGATATGCGTTCTTCTTATTTCCCTTAGTTTCTCGCTTGGTATCCCGCAACTCTTCTGCGGATTTGTACTCAAGTTGTTGTTTTTGGATTTGGATGAACGCTGCGGTCTTATTAAAATTATGGTATATCTGACATGTGGTCGTTCAGAATTCTGCATGTTCAATACGTGGCTATTGAAAGTGACTTGTCATGTTTTAGTTTCTTTTGTTCCGCAACCTGTTCAACTGAGACGTGCCCATCATGCATTAATGTCTATCAGTTCTATTCATTGTGTTAGGCTTTCCCGTAACTTGTGTGTCAGTTATGCAACGATGATGTTTGTTTCGTACAGTGTATCGTTCTTTCCCGCAACTTACGTGTCGATCATGCAACGAGGCTGTCTGTTTCAGATGTCTGTTTCAATACTTATCAAAGAGTTTTGTTTCAATGTTTCTCGTTCCATCACAATCTGATACTCTTTCTGTAGTATTTGAACACGTGGTGTTTGGGATTTAATACCCTCATAATTTGCCCCTTTTTTTCTTTTTGAATTTCTACATATGGTAAAAATTTGAAAAAGGAAAAATAATTATTACTTTTTCGATTTTCACGCCACTAATAAATTTTCTTCCCACGTTTAGCTTTACTTCTATGACGGTTTCAATAAAATCACGTCTCTGATAAAGTTTTTTTCTCTCCCACTTTATTTTTTTGACGGTTTCGTCAGTTTCAATCCTCTTCTATTTAATACAAATCTTGTCACATCTCTCATCTCACTCTTCATCTTCTTTGTCTTTTTCTTCTTAAAGTTTTTGTTCCTTTTCCTTCTTCTGAAATTGAACTTTTCAGTAATTCCTCTGTGATTCCTCGTAATTTGATTAATCCACTTTGTGTTGATTAAAGATTTCTTGCATTGAGATCAGGTTTTCTTTTTATCTAGGTATCTGATTTGATTTTTGTTCTTCACTTTGTTGCATGTAATACTCTTAACTTTAATGTGTCTGTTTATCTATTAATCTACTTTACTGAGTTTTTCGGGAGTGAATAGTGATGATGATGTTTTTATTTTGATTCCTGATTGCTGCATTGAATCCATGAATCTTTTCTTTTCTTGATCAGAAAATTGTTTACTTGTTTGTATTCAGGTTCAATGAACATCTTGTTTTTCTTCTGTTCTGTAAAATTTCTGTTTTGTTCTTTCTTTTTATCTTGGTGAATTTATCTTTTCTTATTTTCTCATATATTGATAAAAATTCATCATGTCTGGGAAAACTGATAGTAAAGTTGCTGGTGGTGCTTCTCATCATGATGATCATCCTTTAGAAAGGAAATCATTTCGCTACTTTACAAAGAGGGAGAAAGTGGTAGATGAATCTGGTACTTCAAGAGTTCAACCTTCTGACTTAGTAAGGACCGATGACGTTTCTGTTGCGGCCAACAAACCAACTTCTTAAAATAAGTGTTTAAACGAAAACTTGAGCTTCAGGTCAATGAATATTGAAGAGTTTAAAGAGAAGCACCAACTTCAACGATTTAAAGTTTCCTTTTGCGATCCTGCTGAAGGAGATGAAATCACGCTTGATATGATAAGGAAATTTGAATATAGCAACAACAGGCTGCTAATAACTGCGGGAGCGTCGGATGCGGGCTTGAATCTTCCTCTGTATAAGAGCGAGGATTCTTTCCAGTACGAGGTTCTTGCGAGCCGAAACAAGTCCAAGCACGGTTTGGTCCGTTTTATAGCCCAATACAACGGGAATTGGTGGCGCATCTGGATGAATGTAGTAAGCGCAACAGGGGAGAAACAAATTTCTCATGCTACGTTCCCAATCCTGCAGAACGTGAGCACTATACGGTAGATAACTTCCATGCTACGTATGCCGACATTATAGCCGTGAAGAATTATAAGAAGTGAAGTGTCGGTCCAGGTCGTAGAGGTGGCGAAGGATTTCTCTGCTCTGGGAAATTGATAATTCTAAATTGAATGTCATTCCTGGGACGCAAAATCCTTTACGGGAAAGGATTCGTGATGATCATGATTTCAGGTGGTACCGCATTCCCTTGATAATTGAAGGACCATGGGTTTTCGTTTCTGTTCAAGAAAGTGTGGTCTGTAACCTTTCATCACGTCTTCATCCTTACTGCCCTTGGCTCCCTTTTTTTTATAGCCGCAAGCTGAAGGGAGCTCGAAAGGTGATTCGGGTGTTAAGCGCAAAGCCGCAACTCCAATAGAAAGGTATTGATTTATCCAAATAAAATTGTATGATCCTTATGAATTTTATTTAATGAGTTCATGCGGTACATTGATAGGGTCAGAAAAAAGATAAAGCTACACCCCGCGTTTCTACTGACAGGGAGGAAGGAGAAATCTGTGATTCACCCTATTGTCAACCAGAGTCAAGAACTAAGGATAACTCTGTTGAACCCGAAAGAAATGTGGAAGAGCAGAATGCCCCGTTCCAGCTGACAAATTTTGTGCCCACAGAGTTGGTTAATGTTGCGGTGGAAGCTACGGGTGTTGTCCAAACCAAGCCGATGATCCTGAGTTTTCCTTCTTTCAAATTGTATTGACAAACTTTCTTTTTGTCTCGTATTTTTGTTTCTTCAAAATAATTTATAAATATATATTCATTGTTAGTGCATTGATTGAGTGTGTGCATTGATTAACCGCAAGGCGTTTATTGTACCTTGAGTTACTTTGAGGGTACAGTCACATGTCTAACTTCTCTCTGGCCAGGAGGAAATTAGGATGCAGTCCCTAGAGTACCTCCTGAGATGGTGAATACTTGATACAATAATTAATGTCATGTTAGGAATCTCTATGGCGAAAGATCCAATAGTCATACACTCATACACATTTATATGGATTTTCTAGAGAGATTGTATTTGTTCTGCTTTACCTTGTATGAAGCCAAATTATTGTATGATTGCATTGTTGGTTATGGATAATATGGTTTAAGATATTGTGCGTTCCAAGGATGCCGCAAAACTTCTCCATTCATATTCCGCAAATGATATGAGCCCTGTGCCGCAATATCTTGTATGACATATGGTCCTCCCCATGTAGGTGCAAACTTTTTTGCTTTTTTATCCCTTTGGTATTCTGGGATTTGTCGCAGAACATATTGCCCTTCCATAAAATTCCGCAACTTTACTTTTTTATTATATTCTCTTGGCAGCCTTCTCTGATATTTTTCCATTTTTTGGAGCGTAACCTCTCTTCTTTCTTCTAAGTCATCCAACTTTTCAAGCATTCAATCTGTGTTTAAATTCTTTTCCCATGCCCTTGTTGTGGGTAAAATAATTTATGTTGGAATAACTGCTTCCGCTCCATAAGTAAGAAGAGGTTTCTCTTCTCGTCGTGCGATATGCACATAAAGTATTATGAAGTTGTTCGCACCATCGTTTATGATGTCCATCTAGAGTTTTTTTTTCAGATTCATGACAATAGTTTTATTTGTAGCTTCAGGCTTGACCATTACTTTGGGGGTAAAGTGGAATGGACTTGTTCTCTTGGATATTAAATGCTTCGAAAAACATGTCAATATTTTTTCCTTGTAGTTGTTGTCCACTGTCCGAACCAATAGCTACCAGGATTCCGAATCTGCAAATTATATCTTCGAATAAAAACTTGAAAACATCTGTATCTCTAATGCGAGCAAGTGCTTTGGCTTCAACCCATTTAGTGAAATAATCAGTTGCTACAATCAAGTATTTTCTTTTTTGTGTGCCTTCCACTAAGGGCCCAACGATATTTACTCCCTATTTTGCAAACGGCCATGGGCTGAGTACAAAATTGAGTTCTGTTGCGGGAGCTTTAATTTTCTTTGCAAAGCGTTGACATTCTTCGCACCTTCTTGCCAGGTAGTCCGCATCTTTGTGCATAAATGGCCAGTAATACCCTTGTATTTTTGTTTTCAGTGCGAGTGATCGTCTTCCGCTATGATTTCCGGAATCTCCATAATGAATATCTGTGAGAATACTTTGCTTCTTTTTGTGACAAACATCGAAGTAACGGTCCCAAAAAATACCTGCGGTACAAAATTTTATCTCGCAATTGATAATTTACAGATTTTGATTGTACTTTTCTTGCCTCTTTAGTGTCTGCGGGCAATATATCATTTTATAAGATGTATCGGGAGCCTCCAATCTTCTTCAGATGATTCATTTTCTGGTTTCTGTGGAAAATTTGCATCATCTTTAATCGCTGCATCTTCAATATCTTCACCAACTTCTTCTTCCATGTTTTCGACTGCCCATAACTTAATTGATGGCTCATAGATGCGCCCAATTTTGACCACTGATGTATTTTGATCTTTTATCATTGAAGAAATCAATGCTAATGCATCATCATGGCGATTTTTCTCTCTGGATAAATGTCGAAAAATTATATTTGGAATTTGGGATGCCAATTTTTGAATAAGATTCTTGTATTCTATCAAGTCTTCATCAAGCGCTTGATATTTCAACTCAACCTGCCGAATTATCAATTATGAACTTGTAATCCGCACATCATTTACTACCAACTCGATGATGAGCCGTAGAGCATGAACCACAACTTCATACTCTACTATATTATTTGTGTGTTCACCGAATTCAAGACGAAATGCATGTACCATCCAATCTCCTGTAGAGGTTGTTATCACAATTCCGATTCCCGCTCCTTCTGTATTCCGTGCCCCATCAACAAATACTTCCCATCTGCGGGAGTTTAAAAAACTCAGAATATCTTTGGAATCATCATCTTCTATCCCGGGTAAACCTTGGATTTCAAAATCGTCATCCAGTGGTGAATCCGCAAGGAAATCTGCCAAGACTTGTGATTTTTGTGCAGTTTGTATTTCAAAATTGTGCATTCCATTTTGCTATTCTCCCTACTTTTATCCCATTCTTTAGTACAAATTATAACGGGGCTTTACTTGGTACCCACACATAGTGTGTTAGAAAATATGTGCGCAACTTTTGTATGGCAAAAACCAGTGTTAATATCAATTTTTCAATTTTGGTGTAATTCCTTTCTGCAAGATTAAGAGTTTTACTGATGTAGTACACAGGTTTCTCTACTTTCTCATTTGTTCGTACCAATACCGTACTTACAGCATCTTCTGTTGCATCTATGTACAAGGCTAGTACCACTTCAGGCTTCGATTTTTGTAGTGTGGGTAGTGTGCGAGATATGCTTTGATGTTTTGAAAGGCTTTCTCACAATTTTCATTCCATACAAATTTGCTTTTCTTCTTCAGTGTGTCAAAAAATGGCTTACATTTGTCTGATGATCGGGCAATGAATCTGTTAAGTGCAGCTAAACACCCATTTCACTTTTGTACTTATTTTACATTCTTTGGGGATGGCATATTAACAATTGCTTGTATTTTTGCTGGATCAACTTCAATCCCTTTTTTGTGACCAAGTAACCCAAGAACTTTCCAGATGTAACTCCAAAAATGCATTTATCCAGATTAACTTTCATTTTATATTTGCGTAGAGCTTCAAATATTTCTCTTAAGTCTTGTAAATGATCCTTTGAAAGTTTACTTTTTATTAGCATATCATCTACATAGACTTACAAAGTGCGGCCTATCCATGGTTTAAAGATTGCATCTACCAGTCGCTGATAAGTTGCTCCCGCGTTCCTTAGCCCAAATGGCATTCTGGTATAGCAGTACAAACCGTGTGGGGTAAAAAATGCAGTATGTTCTTGATCCTCTTCAGTTAGAGCAATTTTATTATACCCTTAAGGTTCATCCATGAAAGATAAAGCCTCATGTCCTTCAACTGCATCTACCAATTGATCAATGCTAGGAAGTGGATAACTATCTTTAGGGCATGCCTTGTTCAAATTGGTGAAGTCTATACAAATCCTTACTCCTCCATTCTTCTTTGGTACAATTACCATGTTGGATATCCAGGTTGGGTATCGCACTTCTCGAATAAATCCCGCATACATGAGTTTCTTCAGTTCCTTTTTAACCAATAAATGATACTCAAGCGCCACTTTGCGTATACGCTGCCGAAATGGTGTAGTACCTGGATGTATATGTAATTCGTGACGAACAATACTTGGATCAATGCCTGGTATATCCTCTATTTTACATGCGAAAATATCCACATAATCTCTAAGTAGAATGACCAAATCATGTTCCCTTTCTGTTTCCATTAGTGTTCCAATCTTAATTATTCTCGGGAATTCTTCTGTTCCTATATTGACATCCTTGGTTTCTTCAACTGTTGAAAAAGTTGATCTGGGAACTCCTAAAAATGTGGGAACTCCCTTTAATTGCTATTCTGGAATACTGACCCCTTTCTTTAGTTTTTGATATGCTCCCTTCTGATTGAGTGTTTTCATTTGTTTCATTCACTGATCCTTTACCCACAGTCTCAATCAAATATTGATTTATTGCTTCTTCTTTTGCTTTGATTTTTCTCTCTTGCTGTTGTTGAATCCGTTCCTCATTCATGTGTATCTCTGCAAGGATGCAAGATCTTGCAACATCTTGATCCCCTTTTATTTCCATTTCTCCTTGTGGCGTTGGGAATCGTAAATATTGATAATAAGTTGCGGCCACTCCTTTCAATTGGTGAACCCAATGTCTGCCATCATATGGGTACGATGCCTCTAATACACTGAATTTGGTTAAAACATTTATTGGTCCCGCCATGACTTCAAGTAAAATCTCTCCTTTTGGCTTTGATGCTATCCCATTGAATCCATAAATAGTGTAACAAGAGGGTGTGAGTTGATCGTCCTTTAGCCCCAATTTTGAAATATGTCATAAAATAACATATTAAGTGAACTTCCCCCATCCATGAGAATCTTCTTCATATTCCATCCAGACACTGGTAAAGTGAGCACCAGCGGATCATTATGTGTTTCAATTTCTTGATCAACTTCGTCCGCTGAAAAGGTTAATGGGGAAACTATCCATTCCTCCCATATTTCTGTGATTCTTCCCGCAACCTTAAAAACTTCATGTTTATCAACTCTTTTACGCATCTTCTTATCAATGGCTGCGTTCATAGATGATTGACTTGACTCGATATAGGAAAGTATTGATGGTTCGGTTATTCTGTGGAATATTTACAGTTTTTCCTATGTTGAGCCTTGGTGGAGGATTGGGTAAATAAAGAAATTCTTTCAGCTCTCCCATATCAATTAATTTTTGGATTTGCAATTTTAAATTTTTGCATCTGCTTGTGGGATGGCCATGAAAACAATGGTAGTTGCTTTCCTTTCGTCCATGGCCATTCAAAATCTTGCCTGTTTTTGATTGTATTTAGAATTTGTGAATATGGGGTGTTGAGTTTAGTAAAAAATCGATCCTCAAGGTTGTCTGTTTCAGATGTCTGTTTCAATACTTATCAAAGAGTTTTGTTTCAATGCTTCTTGTTCCATCACAATCTGATACTCTTCCCATAGTATTTGAACACGTGGTGTTTGGGATTTAGTACCCTCACATCATTATTGAGAATAATTGCTCAACAAGAGGGTAAATTCTCATCTGAGTTTATAAATTAATCTAGAAGCTTAATTAGGTTTATATAATGGCATCGTTTCTACGAATGAATATGTTTCATTTATTCTCAACTGTGATCATCTTTTTTATCTAGCATTTACTCTGAGCATCTGCCCTAGTTACAAGGCTAGTATCACATGAAATACATGAACTGGTCTTGATTTTCGCCGTGATGGTATTTGAGCGGAACAGGTTATTAATGTGGAGAACCATAATGACGTTTTCTCAATTCTTGGTGGAAGATGAGCTCCATTTTTGCTTAAAGAATACTTTAGATGAAGGATATTGTCAGACCAGTGATACAACAGGATAGTGTACATGATTTGTGTAATTATTTGCAGTAAATACCTGCAGATCAAGTCATTTTATTGGATCTTCCATTGATCCATTACTTTTTTCTTTTGGGGATTCATGTCACTCAGAGATATTCTGTTTCCTGACTGTAAAATTTTGTGGGTAAGGTGTTAGATTTTCATGGAACTAGAAGGGGGGTGCACAAAATGGGGGAGGGGACCACCAGAAAATAGTTAAAGAGAATTAGAAAGAACATGGCCACTCTTGTGTTGCCATAATTCTTCGTGCACGCAAAAATACCTTCAATTTCCCAAATCTCTCTTTAACTTCGTCTTGGGGAGGGAGAGAAGATGACGTACAGTAGATAATCTAGATCTTTAAGGGGGTGCTTGGATACATTTTGTTTAGATAATGTACGGTAAATAATTTAGATCTCTCTTTTACTTCGCCTTGGGGAGGGAGAGAAGATAATGTACGGTAAATAACCTAGATCTTGAAGAGAGTGCTTGGATACATCTCTCTTTACCAGAAGGAGATGTCAATCTCAAATCAAAAATATTTTGCTTCACAAAAAACTGTTTTTTTTATTTCCTAAAACTAGCGTTAAATGTTGTTCCCAATTTAATTTTTGACTTTTTTGTTTCTAAAAGTAGTAAAGTTACTTCTTAAGATGTATCAAAATATATAGGTAAAATTGAATAATGGAAATAAATAAGAAAATTATTGTGTTTATGTCATGACAATTATTCGAGTAAGAAAACAGTGCAAATGCTTAGAAACAGAAAGGTTGCTAGCAGGATTAAGAATAAATATTTTGTGAATGGTGTTACTTGGGCAGGGAAAACCAGATCGATGGCTTGTTGCAAATGGAGCTCCTTACTTTTTAAATAAGTACCTTGGTCGGTGTTGATAATATTGCAAAGTAATTAGGTGGTTGGAAAGGTAAGTTAACGGTGATAATATTGCAAGTAAACTAGGTGGTTGGAAAACCTCGTTTAATTGGGGGCTTGTATAATTAATAGGGGACTATACCAAATTTATTCACACACCATAAATTACAGGAGGGCCAAATGGTGGTGGAAATACTATTTTACCCTTTCCCTAATAACTAAACCTAAAATCCCAATACCATTAAACCCATCACCCCCTTTATATTCAAAAATAAAAACCTAAAATCATTTACCCTCTCCTATTCTCCTCTCCCTAACGACCTTTATTCCTCCATTTTTTTTAAATCAATTCATCATCGCAATCGTCATGGTCCCAAATCTTAGACCATGACGACTTTTCATATGCATGTTAAAAGTATGAAAAATCGTCATGGTTTTTGATTTTCGACCATAACGACCATTACTGGTTATTTTCCCGAAGACGAAGAGTGTATTTATGGTCGCATCGGTTTTTACCTAAAACCATGATGACCCTATTTATATAATCTGTGACGACCATTCGATAAACCATAACGACCTCATAGTCTAATGATAAGTGCATAATTCTCATGTTTTTAGTGTCAAATCTATGCTTGTTTTAGCTATAATTCTTGCATATTATTGTTATTACGTTTATTTTCTATCTTGTGTCTTATATTAGGTGAATCATCCCAACAAGAGTGAAAGTGGCTACAAAAGAGCTAAGAAGTGAAGTACTCCAAGTATTCCAAGGGCCAAAGATAACTTCTACTTATTCATATCCGGAAGTTCTTGACACCATTTTGAAGAGAACGAGAAGACGAAGCCAACTGCGAAAGAATGAGGTCATTCCGACTTCATATGAAAAAGTTATAAGAAAAGCAAGTTACAGATTTTCTCGATTGGTCAAGCCATCAAGAAAAGAAAATCCAGAAGAAAATATATTCTCGATGGGTCAAGCCATCGAGAAAAGTGGCCGGAAAAGAAATATATTTTTTTGATGAGTCATCCATCGAGAAACGAAGAATTTTCGATGGGTCATCCCATCGAGAAAAGAAGAATTCTCGATGGGTCAGCCATCAAGAAACTGAGCGTGAGAACCTATTTTTGGAAACCTATTTCGACCGAGATTCGAGCACGGGCGCTTCTACAACTTGAGACACCTATTTAAGAGACTCTTCTAATTATTTTTAGAGGATATATTCTTTTATAAAGCTTTTGGAGAGAAGAACACAAGAAGGAAAAGCTAGGGTTTTGGAGCGTTTTCCATTATCGTAACGATTTCTTAACTACTTTCTTATATGTATATCGTGGATGATTCTACATCCATGAGTAGCTAAAATTCTTATTGATTGAGGATGAATTATAAGTTCTAAACATGATTTGATTTAATATATGATTCTATTTTAAGTTCTTCACATGATTATCGTTTGTTTATATTATAAAGAATATTTATGATAGATTGATAGATTGTTTAGGTGGCCAACTGAATTTATTTGTTGATTTAATCTATTACTAGTATTGAGTTGTGAGATAATTAATCATCCATTGACTCGTACACAAGTAGAGAACACAAGTTGCAGAAGGATTCTGTTGAACAATTGTGTGTATGAACAACACTAGTAAGTGGACCTTGATCTAAGAGTCTAACTGCTAGGATTAACCTATAAATTCACAAAATACAAAGCATTCGACCAAATTACACCCTGAGTGATCTACTAATAAGTGGTTAGGACGAATAGAAAGGTAGGCGAGAACTTTCGTATCCAGTGACATAAGGAATTTTGGGGATAACACTGATCTAGTTGTTATCCTACGGTTGGTGATAATCTGTGATTAACAATGAATAAATGAATATATTAACTTGATGATTGTTTAGTAAAAAGAAGGATTCCTCGGTCATATCTCTCTTCAGTGCTTACAACTTAATCTTTTAAATTACTTTCTTATTTACTTTGCTTAAAACCTAAAACAAAACCCCATTTTGTAACACTTTGACAACTTAAACACCTCGCTCCTCGTAGGAACAAACTTGACTTTCATTATATTATTCTTTAATTAAATGTAAATAAGATCACTAATTTGATTGCACCTACGATACGCATCATCTAATTGGGTCGTCATTGTCTATTGGTGTCGACCATGACGACTCCAACTCATCCAAATAATGGCAGATTGGAGCTGTCATGGTTTAGGGTGTGAACCGATGCGACCCCATCACACCAAAACATCCAGGAAAAAGCGAAGATTGTATAGTTAGCATCGTCATGGTCTATTTTTATCGACCATGACGATTTTTCATAGCCTGGTAAAGTTGCAGGTAAGGGTCGTCAGTGTTGGATGTTACGACCCTGACTACCTTGCAGAATCGTCATGGTAGTAACCTCACGACCATGATGACCCTTACAATGTGTGTTTGCTTTTCCACAATGATTCGATGATTTTAACAAAAAATCGACCATTAGTAAGCTATTGGTAGTTAACCTGAGTGTTTTGAGTTATGGGTTCTTCATTTTGTTTTTCACTTTTTTTCCTACAAAAGCCCCTCTTCTTCTCTACTCATAAAAAAATAAAAATTCTTTAACTTTAGTCCTAATTTATATAACTAATGTAATCTAATTAACTAAACTAATCATGTATTAAGGCTAATCGAATATGCTAGTTTAACCATTTATAAAAAATAATGGCTAAAGGGTTCTAGGAATTACTTTTGGGTGACCCTATTTTGTCTTTTCCTAAAGCCCCCTATTAATTTACATGCCCCCAATTAAGCCAGGTTGGAAAAGTAAGTTAACATTTTTTCAATCTAGATTTTTCTTGATTTAGTCAGCTCTTTGTAGTACACCAACTTATGATACGTGGAAATGGAACAATGAAAGAGTAAGTAACTTTAGCATTTTTTTTTGTTTTTTTTTTGAGAAGTAAATATATTAAACAAACTTAGAAGTTACACAAAAGGAAATTTTTTTCAGAAATACAACCATGGGGCTTGTTATCCTATACAAAATTTAGATGCTTCTTTTTTCCTACTTAGCTAGAGTATCTGTCGCCCTATTGAGAGTTCTACTTACATGCTGAGTTACTAAACAAACTAACGCCGTTTTTACAATCTCGGATATAGGATAAAAGATCCAATTGATCGAGGAAGAATCTCCATTAATTGCATTGACCAGAGATAGGTTATCCGATATAAAAGTGGTGTTCAGAAGTTGTTGTTCTTGTGCCTAACTAATATCTGATAAGAGGGCATGAGCTTCTGCTTCTATTACTGAAGATGTTGTTGAAGTCCAACATCTTTCTCCTGTGAATCTTCCATTGGGATGAAAGCCAACAATTCCACAACCTGCATATATTGATGTTTCCCCAAGGAAACATCCACAAAGATAACAATATTATTTCAGTGAAAAGAAGGAGTAAACATATGTTTATTTTTATTGATTGAACCAAACAAACTATTAATATTTAGACTGTGATATAAATGTTGAGTTTCATCTAGTGTTTCTAATTGTATTTGTATCTTTTTAATAGTAACCATGGAGCATTGTTTTCTGTTTTCCAAGCTAGCACTACAACGAGCCTTCCAAATCTGCCACAAAGTAGTGACAAATAAATTCTGGTATTTCAAATTATTATGAGTTGGCTTAACATCAAACCAGCTAAGAATCCAGTTTCTTAATGATGAGAAATTGGGAATTATAGCCACAACTTGAGGATATAGATTGAACTAGATTGCTCTAGCAAAGCTGCAATGAAATAAAATATGATCAAAAGTCTCATCTTCTATACTGCATAATAGGAAAAGATCATTAGTAACCACACCAATTTTGAATAGGTAATTTCTTAGAGGAAGAATGTTATGTAAGCATTTCCAAATAAACAATCTGAACTTTGGCAAAGTCTGCATGTGCCACAATCTTAACCATTGTTTTTGTTATTGGGATGTAGCAGTAATTGGTTTTGTAGAAGCATTTTATAAACATATTTTGTAGAGAATTCACCTGAGTTAGTCAAAGTCCATATAACAAAATATGTACCAGAAAATGGGATCTAATCTTTAATATTTGGCTAATTTGATCACTAGTAAACAATTCAGCTAGAACATATTCCTCTTATTCATTAGCATATGGATTTATCAGTTGTGACACCTGAGTGTAATCCTGCAAATGATGTTCAGTAGGCCTAACAAGACACTGAGATCCCATATCAAACCATTTATCTTGCCAAATACTAATATCCGGCCCAGTATTCACCTCCCATCTGTGATATTTTCTAACTATATGTAATCCCTGAGTAATACCTTTCTAGACACATGTTACTTTTTTCCTAGATGTATGATGTAATGTGTTATGCTAAAAAAAAAATTTAGCTGTAAGCACTTTAACCCATAGAGCATCTGGTTGTTTTACCAGCCTCTAGGACATTCTTCATAACATAGCAATATTGAAATACTCAATATTTTTAAACATCATACCTCCTTGTCTCTTAGGTAAGCATAAAATTTTCCAAGCTTTAGGGTTTAAGCCTTTCTTTTTTGTCCCATTACCCCACCAATATTTAAGCTACATAATGTTTAACTGTTTTAGAATAGAATCAGGAAGAGGGAAGCATGTCAATTGATACATAGCTACAAAATTTAAAACAAACTGGATTTGGATTGCTCTTCTAGCTTGTGGGA
Organism: Papaver californicum; assembly: GCA_023531435.1. Classification (NCBI taxonomy): domain Eukaryota; kingdom Viridiplantae; phylum Streptophyta; class Magnoliopsida; order Ranunculales; family Papaveraceae; genus Papaver; species Papaver californicum. Next base: position 2,270,836 of record JAJJMC010014301.1, on the reverse strand, counting down.
TAAGCTTCTGTTTCCAACCCTCTAATTTAGAATTCATCTCTTGAATCAAAGGTTGAAAACATAAAGTTTTATATCTATTAGAAAACAAAGGGACCCCTAGATACTTATCAGTAAGCTTCAGGGGTTGCATTTAAGGCAGATTGGGTAAATCAGTTTACCTACTTCTAGGTATTTTTTTATTAAAATCAATAGCACTTTTAAGAGGTGTAACTACTTGGCCAGAAGCTCTGCCAAATCTTAAGAAAATATCTAAGCTTAGATAGTTTAGCTTTGAGAAACAATAACACATCATCAACAAAAAATAAGTGAGAAATGGATGGTCCATATTGAGATGGTTTTACTCCAAGAATAATCTTATTAGTTTCAGCATGAGAAAGGAGTCCAAATAAAGCATACAGATTATGAATAAATATGGGGTCAAGCTGTCTCCTTGTCTTAACCCACGAGTAGGATGAAAGGGTTGAAATGGTGAACCATTCAAGAGTAAAGATATATATGTTGTACTTATGCATTATAAAATCATATCACACCATTGTTTATGGAAACCTAGCTGTAAAAGAATATCAATGATAAAATTCTATTCCATACGATCAAAAGCGTTATACATATCTATTTTAACATCCACAACTCCAAATCTATCCTTTTTGTTTTTCATAGTATCCAACAATTCATGATCAATAACTATATTGTCCTGTATATGCCTGCCTGGAACAAATGCTGCTTGATAAGGAGAAATTAACTTAGATATTAAAGGCTCCATTCTCCATAACTTAGATATGATTTTGTATGTGGAATTACATAAGCTAATAATTCTATATTCCGATGAAGAATCTGGACATTCTACTTTAGGAAACAAAGTATGAAAAATATTGTTTAAATCAGGGTTCAATTTTTTATTTTTAAAGAAATCCTGAAATAATGTAATATTGTCTTCTTCTACCAAATCCCGATTATGCTTATAAAATCCAATTTGAAACCCATAAGGCCCTGGTTCCTTCCAAGAATGCATTTGGGAAATTGTTTTTCTAATTTCAACAGCATCAGGGTCCAGGGACTTTTAAGAAAGATTCATTCTCCATCTCAGAAATATAAGGATATATCATATTTAACAGCTCTACATCCTTATTAGGATGGTTAGAAGTCAAAATATGCAGAAAATGGGCATTCAGTAAACTTTCTAGTTGATCTTTTTACTTACACCAAATGCATGAGCTATTTTGAAGGGAATCTATATGATTTCTTCTTCTCCTAAAATTAGCTCTAACATGAAAATATTTGGTATTCATATCTACATAAGAAAAATGATTGTATGTGGAAATATGTCTAAGATGTTGATCATAGACATCATAATAATGTGCAAGTTCAATTTTCAAATGCTTATTTTGAGAAGTTAACTCAGCTCTAGCATTATTCTTAGACAGAAATAACAACTTGGATTTAAGATTTTTTATCTTAAACTGTATGCTACCAAAAGAAGCTTGACTCCAAACAATTAAAGCATGTTGAGTATTTAAAAGTTTAGCTTGGAGGTTTTTTGTTTGCAAATTGATAGGTTTTTTATTCCAAGCACCTGTTATCACATTTTTAAAATCTTTATGACTAAACCAATATTCGAAAAGTCTAAAAGGTTTCTCATCTTTTCTAGTGTGAGGATTAATAACTAACAACACAAGATCATGTCAGATCCAAAGGGTAACAAGTTGTTTAATTAAGCATTAGAAAAATTAGTATGCCAAGAAGAATTAGCTAAAGCTCTAACAAGTCGAACTCTAATAAGAGAGTCCCCTTGACGATGATTAGACCAGGTGTATGGGTCTCTAGACCACATAACACATGTGAGACCTAACTTTCTAATAGTTTCAGAACCAAAAGAATGTTTTTTTTCTGAAAAATGCAAATACCCCAGTCTTTCTAAGATTCATGCAAAGTAATGTTTAGGTCTCCATTTAAAACCCAAGGAAGATTATAAGTAATACCAACATTCTCAACATCAGACCATTTTGTCAATTTCTCATGTTCCTTGAGAGCCCCATACATGCAAGATAAAATCCAGGGTCCTATAGAGGCATTTGTCTTTAAAAGGAAAGAGACAAGTTTTTTATCCTCTTGAATAATTTCTATATGGAATCCATCTTTCCATAACACGTTAATCCTCTGGAAAGACCAATAGACCCTTGAACCCAGAAATTTGGATAACCAAATTCTTTCAGAATGAAAATCATTTTCTTTGCCTCAGTTTAGTTTTAAACAAAAAAAAATATTTGGGGAATGAGAAGAAATTTCTCTTTTAAGGTGATTTTTAGTTTGGGGATTTCCTATCCCCTGAATATTCTATGCCAGAATTTTAATTTCAGAAAAATGAAAGCAAAATACTAGAATAATGCATAAAAGAAATTGAGAGTTAACTTGTTACACCTAGAATAACCAGAAAAACACAGAAGATATTCAATTTTTTTTTAAAAAGGAACTGAACTGTTTAAGTAAACATACAAAAGCAAGAGTAAACAACTAATAAAAGTACATTAATTGGTAAACAGAGTAATAGAGAAAACCTGCTCATTAGTTCCAAGATTGCAGCCGTGTGTGTCCAAGGTATCTTGTGTCTCATTGTTGATAAGAAAAACCCCCCTTCTCAGTTTCTTGGAATTCTTTCTAGGTCTTTTTCCTCCTCTTATATCTCTTTGGATATGAGTAATTGCATTACTAGGATTTTCTTGTTGGGCATGAGGATTGGATGAACTAGCACCAGAGCATTACTCTTTGGTTCTAAATGACTTTCTCCCAGCTCAATTTTTTTTTTGTTGATTTTATCCCTACAACATCCATATTTTTAACTTCAGGTTTTATGGATTCAGGTTTTGTTGTTCCAGCTTTCAGGACCATTACATGTTGTTGATTTACTGCTAGGTATTCAAGAATTATTTTTATTTTAGCTTTTCTTATTACATTACCTAGCATTACTGGTTGCTGCCTCCTGTTATCTCATTGATAAGACATCTAACTCTCTTGACACAACTTGATTTCCAGATATTACATACTTTCCATCGTGGTCAGAACTTTCGATGATACGTGAACGGTACGACTTGTAATGTATGTAACCATTATCTTCCTAAAATCACATTGTATGGTGATTTGGTATTCAAAACCAGGAAACCACTGTGATATCCTAAACTTTTTGGGTTAGTTTAACCCATGGATGCTGGTTTCCTTAGTTTAAAGTTTGATTTTCTTAATAAGTTTACATGTACTTAGCCATGTGGTTGACACCTCACTAGACAAGTGCCATTGAGAGAAAGGGACGAGGGAAATTTGGTCAATTTGTGTAGTTGGGTTAAAAAGAAATAAACTTATAGGGCGTTTCGTTCAAGTTATTGGATTCATAGAATTGGATTCCAAGGGAATCCAATAAAATTTAAAATATTGAAATTGACATATTTTTATGATTATAATTTCCTCAAAGAGGAAAAAGGGTATTAAAGTGATTTGGGACATATCAATTACCATGTAATTAAATTATATCAACCAAACAATAAAATTTGATCAAATTCTAGGAATTGGATTACACTGTAATCCGATTCTAGGAATCCAATAACTTGAACCAAACGCTCCATTAATGTTTTATTTATCCTATATTGTGTGTTAACACCAATGAACCTTCTTCCATATTTTTTTTAAGAAGGAGAAAAACGAAAATGTAAAGAGAAAGGAACACAACAAATTTCTTTGATAAATTAGTGGTTATGCATCTCATTACTATGGTGTGGTTGTTGTGACATTTTAGAGTTGAAGTAACATACGAGGTAAGGGAAAACTTCTTCTTAAATTCAGTTTCATCATGCCCTAAATATTTTTTTCTAAACTGATGAGGTTCTTTGATTTCGAATAATGGGTGGTTCGTAATCATCTTGTAGTTGTGGTTTAGAGATTTGATTTCAATTGTTCTTGACTTGAAATTGCTGAATTCTTCAAATTAGGGTTCTAGGGAAATTTGGGGATTTCTCATAATTTATTAATTAAACTTCAATTCATGTAAATTGACAATATGAGTTTGTGTAGTTTTACCCAATTCATGCTGTATTGAATAGAATTACTCATTCCTTTTTTTTTTTCACTTGTAAACCCTAGAAAGTCTGATTTTGTTTGACTAATATCTTGAGATCTAGTGGTTGGATCGTGATGAAAACTTCGTATGTAATATCTTGTTGTGTGATGAAATTACTGTAACAATTTAAAGAAGATCAGGTCATGTAAACTACTGAAAACATTGGATAAACGGTGACAGCAATGTGCAGAATTTAAACTCTGGATAGCCAACTGTTTGTAATGTTTATTATTATCTGCTTATCAGATAAGGCTAAAATTTTAGTATGATGTTTATATCTATGTAAGAAAGTTACTGTAAAATTTTCAGGAAGATATTATTATTTTAGGTACTCCAAAGTGTGGGAGAACCGTGACTGAATTTTATACATCATTGTTGAAAATAGTAATGTTGTAATGTGCATACCTATTTAATGAACCATTAGACTATTTTGATTTTTGAATATGTTGTGTTAACACGAGTTATAAAGTTACTGTGAAAGTCCCAAGACGATCGGATGAATTTAGCTACTGAAAGGTTTAGACACTATGACTGTTATTTATAGCCATAGCTTTTAACATGTGTATTCTGATGCTTGTTGAAGTTATATTGTGTGGTTATTTAGTTTATGAACAATTCATACACATTGTCATTTGACTTCTGGTGTATATGTATATATGCTCATACATATATTATCAATCTTTTTTTATGGGTTTAATAACATATTAATAATTTGTTATTTTGCTATGTGGTTGTATGAAACTGACTTCTTGTATGATACTTGGTGGAAAAAGAAGTGTATAATTTTGGATGGTAATCGATATTAGTATGATTGAAAATACATTGTTTTTTAAGAGCAGTTGGAATTTCATTGTAGGATTGTTGTTGTTGTTCTTGTTGTCGTTGGATAATAGTTGGGAGATTTTTATCGTGTACAAGTTCAACAACTCATATCATGACAACTAATTATCTACACTTTGTTCTTTTCAAATGTCTCACATTTGAATTGGTGTATGTAATCTAATGTGCACAACTTTTATAAGAGAATAATAATCATACTCTCACACTTTCTTGCAACATATATATGTCCACCTAATTAGTATTTTGGAAAAGAATTTGCTATTAACTTTTGTTTGTTTTGAAACAAGGAAACTTATCTGCTTTATAGCAAAGGTGGAAAGTGTTACAATATGGTGGGTTCAGTGTCCGTTCATGATGAAAGGGTACCATCTGAAAGTTAACTACATCGCCGAATTGTTATGTTTCATTTCGATATGTTTTCAAATCGGATATATTTGTTATGGAGTGATATGTTGATGACGTCTTGGGAGTGGGTTCTGGATACACTAAACATAGCTAAGTTCGGGTTTGTTGACCTATTTCTTGTGCTTAATATTTTCTTGATTTTAGCTATTTTATTTACTTATCCTAAATAATTGGATGATAGTACATAGAACCATAAGTATCTACCTCTTTGTCAATTTTCAAGTGATGAGAAGAATAAGGGAATATGAGTTTGAATTTAAAATCCAGTTAAGACCTATATTAATGTTTTGTTTGTTTCTTGATTTGTACTGTAAGAAATGGTGGTCGTTATGGTCTATTCTTGTGGCTTGATGAATAATTGAACACTTTATATAAGAAACGCTCGTCAAAGGTGTTTGTTGAATTCGGGGTTTGATAAATAGGCATCACCAAATTCTGGTTCATAAGCTTAGTTAGCTTAGATTTTCACATCCCTTTTTTAGATCTAGCTATGGCACATTTAGTTTTTCTGGAATTTGCATTTCTTGATATTAATTTTGTAACTTCAGTTACTTGATCTAACATTGGGATTTTAGAAATTGGGGATGGGTTTTTTTGTCTAGATCTACTTGATTCACCCTTGGTGACTTAGGGAGATGACTCGTATCAATATACAAAGTAGGATGAAATGGTAAAGTATAATTTCTTGCTTGTTAATCAGATTAACTACTTTTTATGGATTGGTGGTATTTTACCAAATATTTCTTCCTCTCTTTATTTTGGTTTGTGGGTATTTTTACGTGCATGCTTGACGTGATGTCTAACAACAATAAATGGGGGATTTTAACCTGTCTTTGGTATGCGATGGTGGTAACAGTATTAGTATTATTGTTTTTATCTCTATATTAATGTTGCCAGCTGATGTTTCTAATTGACGAACTATGATCGTGCTTGATCCCTTCGAGCTACGGAGAAGGTACATAGGAAGCCGCTCTCCGGTTCAGCACAAGATTGTCCATATCATCTGGAAATGTTGGTTGATGCGCGGAAATTCATACCATCTATTTTGAGATGATTGTAATCTTCTCGAGGTAGTTGTAGTCCAATTATTGGTTATTCATACTACCTAGTATGAGATGATTATTACCATCCAGGGTATTTCATATCATCTGATAATTGTGCAAAATGTGCGACAAGGGATGATTATTACCGTGCTAGGTAATTCATATCATCTATCGGATACATGTGATAGAGATGATTATCAACGTTCGAGGTAATTCATATCATCTAAGAAGGATGGTTGTTGTATATGGACACAACTTATAACATCGACTTAGAAATGATTACTAACTATTTTGAGTAGTTCATATCATTCGGAAAAGATGGTCGGTTGAGCTTGACTTAGTAATGTGAATTTCCAGGCCAACCGGGGCTCCCACATATGGGTGGATACCCGGAAGACCGTCGCTGGAACGGTGGTAGACAACGGGACTGATCATCCCCACCCGTCGCTAGAACTGTGTGTATTATCAGGCCTGCTAGCTCCCACTTACGAGTGACAAACCGGAAGACCGTCACTGGAAAGGTGGCTAGTATCCGACTACTCAGGCAGGAGATATTGTATCTTCACAACAAAACGATGGGAATCATACGTAGGATTCAATGACCCTTGAAATATAAAAGTTATGGTTACATGCTTATAAAGCAATTTGGAATAAATCAGTGAACATTTGCTTGGTAAAAATTATATTTGTTTGGAAAGTTGGTAATGTCGGTTCCTCGAGTGGCGTATTGGAAATTTGGAGCTTGCCAAGCGGATCGTAACCCAACCCGTTGGAAGCGAAAAAAAATTCGGTCCGTCACAACCACATTCACCAAGATAGGTCCTGATTTCACAATTAAAAATATCTTACCCATCAGGTAAGTCTTCGATCTATTGAAACCTACTATAGTTGAACCATTATCCTTTAGATCTCATTCTATTACCGGTCCCATGCTTGGAGATAGATAATACCACAGGTGGATCCTTTTATCAACAAAGATTTTCTTGCAATACCATCTGTCTATTTCCAGATCAACAACTAAAGCATCATTATGTGGAAATGTCACTCCATCTAAATCCACTACACCATTTTTCCATATTAGTAACTAAAATTCATAACGGGCCATGAACCATTACGAAATTTCCATCACGAAACTGTTGTAATAGCTTCAAGTCGTTACAAATTTTGTTATTAATTGTAGCAGCGGGTGAGCCGTTACGAATTCTAACAATCAATTATTTTACTTGTGCCAGCCGTATGCTTGGTAACACTAGGGTGGTAATAGATGGGTTTTGCTTCAACCCAGATTAGAAACAGCTAGAGGATATTTCATCCCCCTCTTACCCATACTTCTCGACTATTACCCCTCTCTTATTCATTTCTCTTTTCTCCTCCGCCTCTCTTCCCTTTTTTTTTCTCTACTGAAGATTCATCATCTGTATTTGTTTGTTAATCGGTTTTAGGGGTTGATTCCACATCTGTATTTGTTCCTTGTGTAAGTCTTTTATCATCGATTTAGGGGTTGGTTTTAGTTTGATAATCGATTTTTGGGTTTCGGTTGTTAATCATATTTTAGGGTTTCAGCCTTTCATCATCTAATTGTTTGAGGAGAAAACGAATATGAAGGGTAAATTAGGAAAAATAGGGTGGGAAGATGAGTATTCTTCTAATCCCTAAACATTTGTACTGCACAAATACTTTTTTTAGATTCGAGAGATCAATCTGTGCAATCCTGGCCTAAACCAAGAAATATCCGTTCCAGTCTTGTTTCGGTCACAAAAAGAAGGAGAACGGTTAGTTTTAAGAAGGGAAGCAGAGAAATTGTTGAGGTTGGAAGGCCGGCTCCGTTAGGCGTGATAGGTTTTTATTGCTATGAAGGATTCTCTGTGTATGAATGAAAGAATACCTTGATGAAAATCAGATGATAGACGTGTGTGTCCGTACGTTCTGTCTTGTACGCTCTATGTATCCACTCTTTCCTGATTTCAATAGATTTAGAAATCTATTTATAATATCATAAAAGTAAGCGTTCACCTTGTCCTCGAAGGATGTTATAGCAGTTGTGAAGTAGTGGTGATCGAAAATATGTTGAAAATCGTGTCTTATTTGTGGGAAAGACTGGACGGTTACACACCCATCACTCCTCTACTTAGCTAACCGTCGAACATTCCAGACACTTCTCGTAATGGGTGCATTGCTACACAGTATGTTGTAGACCGTCATACCAATACATTAGTGAATATCCCCCCATTTGTGATATCTTTGATGTCTCTTGTAATTTTTAGTAGAAAATACTATTTAGTGCAAAGTCGAGTTGTGTCTTCTTAGTCAAGTTGACTCATGACTTGTCATGCCTGGATAGATATGAATAATAAATGACAAGACTAGTGAGGCTTGTAAGGAGCAAGTAGACTGAAAATAAATATGTATCTATTTAGGCCTCATATCAAGACTCTGATATGGTCAGGTGAGTAGGGAGAGTTCAAATGTGTCAACCAGTATTAACATACTGAAATGAATAGGTGATGTTGGATGCAGGCATTGAGTAATTCGAACACTGCCTTTCACATCATTAACAAGAGGTGATGGATGGTCGTGAAAGAGTGAGGAATTAAATATTTGACTAAATGGCTTGGCATACTTGACTAGCCTGATGAGTCTAACAAGACTAATTTTGTAAAGAAAATAAAATAAAATAGTATTTTATTTTATTAATTTTATGAGGAACGGTGTGAGTTCTCATAAGTCAATCAACATTGACATGCTGAGTATAAAAAAATAGGTGTGGCACGATGAGTGCAAGCATATACTTAGCATGCCGAGTGTAAAATTATGTGTGACATGTCAGGCACGAAAATGTACGTGAGGCTATATATGAAAATATAAGCGTGTGAGGCCATGTATGAAAATATACTTGTGGGGCCATGTATGGTCTTTGCAACACTTATAATCGTTTCATACTTGAATTTGGAACGCAGCACACTTGCCTAAGCTTAGGAATCAAGATATACTTATTTACAACACTTATAAGTGTTGCTAACGTCTAACTAGGATGTTGTTAAGCTAAGCATGTCCACCCATGTCAGTGATTTGAAACGCTTATAAGCGTTGCAAATTTTAAATCAGGTCATCCACTCATTCGGTTTAGAGTGGCCGGCCAACCAAGTTGTTTGCAAATTCAAATATTTGTCGTTTCCTTTGCCAAATTAGGGTTGGAACGCTTTGTTGGCTGTTTGAGACACTTATAACTGTTGCATACCCAATTTTAGTGTCTCTTAAGCCTAGAATTAAAGTCTTTTATATGTCATTCACGTTGGTTGCTTCCTTAAGCAAGAATTGACGTGACCAAGGCTAGATTTGGCTAGTAGAAGCTATATTCTATACTTAGCACAATTTTTGACTTGGTATCTAAACACAATTATGGTGTTTTGGTCAAGTAAATTCATATGTAACTTGCTACATACTTCTATACAAAGTTGTATAGGCATTTTCAGTAAGTCAATAGTGGAGCATGAATATTGACACAAGGTAAATTTTGGGAATTCAACTGTGGAATATATCACCAGAGAACGCTCAAATTGCTCTATACTAGTGGGCAATCCATCTAGGAGCTTGAGATTTGTTAATGTAAAAATTATAGAATATATGGGAATGTTATAATGAGCACCAGTACTATTCTAATAGTTTTGTACAGGGATGAATTTTGATTCATCTAATGAATTTGATCGTATATGTATAATATGATGAGGTAAGCCAGGTGATGCATTCATGTGATTACGTACATACAGAGAAAGACAGGGATGAACACCTGCTTTAAAATTCTTTACAGAATTCTGAAGTTCAATATTTCTGAGACCCGGGCCAGAAACATTATCTTTTACTATTTTAGCCCTGACAAAAACCCACCATCTATACTAATATGATTCATTTTTTCAATTTCGGTTTGTTCTTCAGAGTTGGAACTTTGAAGAGCTGATCTTCAATCTCAGCTAATCGTGAGAAGGTATATGTTTCTACTTTGTATGTTAGATTTTGGTATTTGTTTTAGGTTTTCTATTTTGATCTATTTTCAGCCAGATTTAGTTATTTGTTATAGGGTTTCAAAATATATTAATTGATTTTAGGGTTTGTTGTTCTAATATGATTCATTTTTTCTATTTCAGTTTGTTCATCACAATTGGAACTTGGAAGAACTGATCTTCACCCTCAGCTAATCTTGGGAAGGTATTTGTCTGATAGATTTAGGTATTTGTTTTTGGGGTTTCAAATTTGATGGTTTTATCTTCAGCTGGTATGATTGGTTATGTTAAGTTGTTTTGATTAGCATATTGAGATTTGGGTGTTTGTTTAATTTCCATTTTTCTCAGTGAGCATGATGGTTTATAACATAACGTGATAATAGTCCTAGTGGTCATTTTGAGATACTTGTATCTTATTCTCTCTTATATAAGAGGATATTTCTGTTGTTATCGGCCAGCGCTTCGGCAACCCTACCACTAGGACTACGTGCTTTGTTTAATCTGTTCTTTTGTTCAGAATTAGTTTAATGTTGTATGTTTCCTATGTTGTTGCAACTGTATATAGTGTAATGTGTTGTCAATAACTTTCATGTGGTGGTTTTATATAGTCCTAGTAGTGATTTTTGAGCTACTTATAGCTTATTCTATCTTATTTAGTTCTTTTTTTTTGCAGTTTACACTTTTTTACGTATGCTAACTGATATGAATACTCTATTGCAGTTGTGCATAACATTTTTTTTCTTTACCTGGAAGCAACCTTTTTTGGTTTAATGTAACCTTTTTCCATGTGAACACAAACTGGCTTATGAATGGACTTTTACTTTCAATTTTTCATATTTGTGTATATATGTGGATGGTTTGTTCTGTTATATGTGAATGCACAAGTGGCTTCACTTAAGGTCAGTTGAAGCAGTAGTATCCAGCCGGGAAATACCAATCCCTGGCAAGTACTTTACTTGGTTATACTTCAGTTTATACTTGAGAGCTATTACGCTGGTGAAAAGTGAACTGCAGCGGGATTGGCATCAACTTGTGTATAAGGACAACCATGGAAATATCAATCCCTGGTAAGTACTTCACTTTTATACCATACTTGATAGATTACCTGTTTCTTGCATTTTCATAATATTACTGTTTTGTGTAAAATCTGCAGGTCATCACTGACATATTTGGCATTGTTGGGGGTCTCATGAATACTGCCCACACAATGACTGGTTAGTCTTGTTGTCCCTGTCATGTGTTTTATTCAATTAATTGAGGTTTTATAATTTTTTGTTGCTGAGGTTGCATGATCTTTATCTAATGGGAGATCTGATGCTACGACTTTGTTTCTGCTCAGTGAAATTTGCTCTCTACTGAATTTTTGGGTGAGAACATGTATGAATTGCATATAGTCTTTAGTGGATTATTATATTTATGATATTTCTTGCATAACAAGTGGCATAAGTCTTAGGAGTGGTATTGATGCTATGGAATTTGAATTGTGGTTGCAGATGTTACACATGTGTTGTTTGACCTTGAGGTTACGATCCAGAGGGTGAAAGTGATGAAAAATCCTGATGACAAAGTCATGGACTTGTTCTTCATTACAGACACATTATAAGTATTTCTCATAGTCTGCTTAATTGGGTGCAAAAGTTGTCCAAGGCTATATTTTAGTTTCTTTTCTTCACCGCCATTGTCGCACTTCGGCACGTGCGTAATGGACCAAATGATTTTTTTTTTGTGTGTGTGATTTCATCCGTATGTGGTATGTCATCTTAATTAGTTTTGGAAACTTGATAAATAATTATGGAGAACTTGATGATAAATTATGCAAGGATAACTTAGGAGATGATTTGTGCTTGGCGACTAGTGTTTGGGAAGTATATATGGGATCACACTCAATCGACATTCATCCTTCGCGAAAGCATGCTTGTGAGGTAAGTTTCCTGCTCCACTTCTCTTACTTCCTTACAGTAACTTCATAACTTCTCCCCTCTAGTTTTTGTGTGTGTCATCTCATCTGGGATAACTTACTCTATTGCTTACTTCAAATTTCTAAGTATCTAGGAGTGCTTTGTTCGTAGGTTAATAGATGGATGCTCTGTTGTGAGATTAGAAAGGTTGGAGAACAAAACAGGTTAATCAATGGAGGTTCTGCCATTAGGTCCCTTAACAGCTGCAAGTTTTGAGTAAGTGTTGTTTGTCATAGCTTAAAGTTCTACCATTGTAGTGATTTTAGTGAGAATAAACTGAACTAATTAGGAATTTACTTAACATAACTTGTATTTCCTTAGAATTTGATACTTAACATAATTTTTTTGGTACTTAAAAGAATTTATATTTTTTTATATATGAATTGATTGAATGTTGATATGAATTGATTAAAGAAACTATTGTTGAATGTGGACGGATGGAATGAAAGGTGTATGCAGGTTATTTGGAATTCGACGGATTTCCGGTTGGAAATGGATTGACCATAGGTAATATTGACATGGTCAAAGTTGACTAATTTTGACTAGGTCAATATTGACTGGCAGTAATTTTTTTTGTTGTTTCAAAAAAAATATTAACGGTTCCAAATTGTTTCAATGAACCCACGTAGTAACGACTTTCACTTGTTACAAAATGACACGTAGTAACGGCTTGGTGGTGTTACGACAACCCAGTTACAAAATAATTCGTAACAGCTGCTGCCTGTTATGAATTTCCACGTAGTAATGGCTCACGGCTGTTACAACCACCGTTACAAATCCAACTTCTTAACAAACACTGGGCCGTTATAAAAAAATTATAATACCCCGTTTTGCAACACTCGTTTTACAACCCCGATTCGTAACATGCAGGTTCTGTTTCGAATCGTAAAAAATGGTGTAATGATCTCTTGATGTGAAAGTGATGTCAGATGGAGGGAGGAAGAGTTTTTCACATCTGGGATGTATTTCTATCATGAAAACCTCAAAAAAAAATCCTTCTTATGATTAACTCATGTTTTGCCTTGACCCTTGGTGTAGAATGTATCATATTCACACATCCTTTCAAGTTTTTAGCTGGAGACTTACAACCTGAAATTGAACCTGCTTCTACCTAGAGAATTCTTTCAGATAAACATCCTTGATCAGGTTATCAATGAATCTAATTATTTTTTTGTATTCATTCGTGTGGTGACCTCTTGCATCATGATAAACATAATATATGTTTCCTCTTCCTTCTTTCTTCATCTTGTAAGGGTTTGTTTCTCTGATGTATTGAAGAATTGTCTCGGTGTGGTATGAATATCTGGGATTCCTCTTTCCACCTTTTGTCAGCTTCCTCTCTGAAATTCTTCCTTTAAGATGGCTGCTCTTCATACCTGGGAGAATGGTTTCTCTTAAGTTCCACAATTTGGATAGTTGAGTAAAGTTTATGTTCAGATGTTATGTTTAAACTGTCTTGTTCCCTTCTTAGAGAAAGGGCTATGGGTGGAGTGTACTCCTTCAAAATGAAGGAGTTTGATCAAAATTAGGTTCCATTATGGGTAGGGAAGCATCCCCTTTCATCCAAACTCTTTCAACTACTCATTCAACCGAAGCAGTGGGTGGTAGTCTATACTAGACATGTGATGTTTCCCGTCTGGGTATTTTTACAATATTAAACTTCCAAGACGCAGTTTAGTTATAATTAAAATAACTAAATATATTAAATGGACGGGTAATGATCACCCATCCAAGTGAATTTTTTTCTCAAACTGGAGATCATCACCCGTCTTGTGTGTATTTTCCCTTTAAACCATGATACAAATTTCACTCCTTCAGATTGACCCTCATTCATTTTGAAAGGGATAGAGTGTTAAAAAACTCTATCCCATTGCCCTTGGTCTTACGAATATTTCAGCCTTGTTATATACCTCTTCCAAAGAGTTCAAAACAGTTTCTGCAAATGAGTTTCTTATTTATCCTGGAAATAAATCCTTTTTGAATAAACAAATTAACAATACTTTCATCATTTTTTATTTGGATCTTATTCGTCTAGATATGATTGAAATCACCTGACTCATCAGGATCTGACTCGATGTGTTTGTTTTTTGAGTCAGACCTGACTCAAATGACTCAAAAATATGCGAGTCAGTGGCTTGGTCCCATGAGTCAGTGACATTCCCTTACTCAAATGGGTCTACGTCAGGGATGAGATCTGAGTCAAGTAGCGAGTAACATTTGGCAAAATTAAAAAACAAACAGTCTGACATCTGACTCGTGCCGAGTCAGGGGCCGAGTCAGATCCAGACGTCGAGTCAACAAAAAACAAACATGTTGTTTCTCATTTGTCTTACCCACAATTTGATGCATTTGCTTTGAATCTTATGAGGAAATTTGTAAAGCTTTAATCATCTCTTTGGACCACACCTACTAGATCTTCTAACGTATCGACTTGTCTTATGTTACAAGAGTAGTTTTCGAGGAGCAATTCTTTGATATCTTATGGAAGGCACCATTCTTGTGATTATTCACGTACATACCCACCATAAGGTTGTTGGTATGCATGAGAATTATCACAAGGTTTTGCAGGATGATTATAGCCGAAATACTGGTTTTGGTCATATCCCACATATGGTTGGAAGTTATAAGAAAGAGACTGAGAATTAAACTGATCACCATAGAATGTTTGTTCTTGTGAACCATATATGTTATTTCCCTGGCAGCGACGCCAATTTGATCGAGGTGTCAAACTCGTCAAAAATATATTCCTTACTTTTCTTACACTAACTATTAGAATAATAACAGGTTCGTTCCTAAGGAAGCGTTGATTTAAAGTTGTCGATAAATTTCGGAAAATAGATTAATGCAAAGATACGAAAACAAATAAAAGAACTCAAATATGAGGATGAGAATGATTAAGGTTTCTCCACTAGTGAACATGAATACAAGTGAAATCTTCTTCAAAATACGTTTGCTAAAAACCCTAAACAAGTTATGAGTTCAACAAGTCCATTAGACTCCAAGTTCATTTTGTAAAATAAGTTCTCTACTCGTTTCTAGCCAATTAAGCCACTTTGAATAAGCCTCTATTGTAAATTTATTGACCGATATGCTCTATGAGTCGGTTTGATCCTAACCACATGTTTGTAAGTTTGACATGTTTAACTTAGGGTTATCTTTCACACATCAAAATTTGCAACATCTTATTACAATGTTGATGTTTTGCTACTTGCGATTAAACCACCATAAAAATTACGGATTACGGCTCAATAATCTAGCATTACTATAGCAAACGAGCTATTCAATTGTACATTTGAACACTCACAAACAATCCATGTCATAAACACGGTAAAAGGCAAATAATAAAACATTATTCAAAAAAAAGATTAACTCGGATAAACTCAAGTCACATGGTTCCGAAATCTTTCCTAATCATACAATAATTAACTAATGGAGTTCCTGATAAAAATAAATAATATAAAGAATTCAAAACAATTAAACCAAAACAAGGTGGCCGGTGGAATGGTAGAATGTATGGTGCTGTTATGGTAGTGGTGATGCGCTGCTGCTGTTGGTGAAGTGATTTGCAATTAATGATGCCTGAAGTGCTACTACTGTTAGCTGCGAGAAAAGTGTGTATGATGGTGATGCGAACTGGTGCCTTGGTGCTGCTGTGGAGGACCTGGTACTAGATGCAATAGGTGGTTTGGATTGGAGAGGAGCAAAAGCTCCTCTCTGTTGGGGATGGAAAACATGTGTGAGGGGATATTATCTGTGTAGCGTGACAGCTTCTTTTTATAGACTTCAATCCCTGGAAACTCGAATCGGGTAAGGAACCCAAGTTTCTTAATTCAATCAGGACTCCTAAAGTTTATTAATCACAGCCATTCATCATAAGAAAACCAATGGCATCAACAACTTTTCTGTCCCTAACTTCTCGGATTCAAATTCAAACACAAATCCAAATCAAACTCTCACATCTTGTTTCCCTTTTTAGGCTTCAAGAATCTCTCTTGACCATTTGTATACACCCATCAGTACCCTGATCAGAACCTAGGTTGCGGCAAAGAAAAGGGACCTGAATTGATTGATATAAGGATTAACCTGTGAGTCAGGCTTTTCGTCGAACAACTGTTGTGCAGTTTCCAAACTGGTAATGGTAATCTACTGGTTGCATATGTTCTCCTGCCAATTAGTTATCCTTCCCTGCAAACTAGAATTCAGACACAACCCATACATTAAATCAACACATTCAATCATCATTAACTCACAATTTCAAGTTCTCTTCCCTAACTGTACGAAAATGGCATCATGTCTATGGTAGCAACATAAGTTCTTGCTCACTGTTTTCAGCTCGGCTTCAAATTCTGTTGCTAACCCATCTTCTATTCTTCGAACTCAATAACAACAGAGCCATCTCTGATTCTTCTTCTCTGTTTCTCACCATCAGCTCTTCTCAAATCCACCACAAATCCAATCTCCTCATCTCAGGTTCACGTCTTCTCCTCTTGCCTGTAGTTCAAACAATACAACATCATCTTCTCTTATGTTCTCTCCCACACCGAACTCACATTCAAACCAAATCTTCATGATTTCTTTTCTTGGCTCAAGTTCAGTTTCATTGATCCACAACCCGTTTCCTTCCTGCATCTTCTGTCTCGGGCCTCATCTACTCAAAACCATGGCAGCGGCGGAAAGAAATTGGCAATAAGAAGTGGTCGTAATACAGTAACAAAAACCTGAATTGTGTAATAGTTGCTCGATCTGGGTTTAGTTGTTTAGACATTGGAAGTAGATTTAGGCACCCACTGATTTGGCTGCCCTTCACTTATATTTAATTTAGCAGGTGGCTGCCCTGAGTAATTCCACCCTTTTGACATTATTGAGCCTTCTCTCCTTGCTAGCTTTGAATCCATTAACACCAATCAAGCAATGAATTGAGCTCCCTTTTCCAATATACCTATAAAACTCAAAACAAACATAAAATACGAAATTTATAAGAAAAATAGCAAAGAAAGCATAACCAATTGATAATAATTAAGGTATTTTAGACACATGTCAGTCACCTCCCCAACAACCTGAATGCGTGTTTCCAGCTTGAGCTACGTAATTTTGGATTGGGCCTGACGGATATCTTGTTTCAACCTAAGAATCTCAGCAGTGGACTTCTTAACACACTCGTCTCGGGAACTGACAATTCCTTCAACATACTTGGTCTTGCTTTCTTGAACGACTAACTGCGATTGTACCTTATAAAAAATTTCATTTGCGAGTCGGAATTTTTACTCAAGGCTTGTATGATCAACACAATAAATGGGATAAGAAAAAAAAACTTAACTACGACTTCGTCACGGGCGTCATCAAGGAAGTCAAACTCTTTCAAAATTTTCTTAATAGTCAAGGTTAAAGTTGCGAAGATAAAGTTGACATTGATCTAACTCTACCTGATTCATGGAATCCGCATGATGCAAGCGATTAACCTCATCCTAAATACCCTCAATCATTTTCTGAAGCCGATGCATATTCACATTGTTGATTGATGCGCATCGTAGGTGCAACAAATTAATTATCTTATTTTCCACTTAATTAATAAATAATATAATGGAAGTAAGGTTCGATCCCTCGAAGAGCTAGGAGTTTTAGTTGTCGAAAAGTGTCACAAATGGGGTTTTGTAAAAGATTTTGAATAAAATAAATTATAAAATAAATTAAAATAATTGAGTTGAAATCAATAAAGAGAAATATGCTCAAGGAATCCTTCTTCGTTACTAAATATTCATTAAATTATTATATCCATCTATCTATTGTTAATCACAAATTATTACCAACCGTAGAATAACAGCTAGCTTAGTGTTATCCCCTAAATTCCTTATATCACTGAATACGGAAGCTCTCCAATACCAGATTATATTCTCCTAAACCACCTAGTAGTAGCTCATTCTAGATGTAATTTGGTCGAATGCATTATATTTTGTGAATTTATAGGTTGATCCTAGTAGTTAGACTCTTAGATCAAGATCCACTTTCTAGGGTTACCTTTATACACAATCGCTCAACAGAATCCCTCTGCAAGGTTTTGTGTTTTCTACTTGTGTAAAGGAATTAGTAGACTATTTCACTTATCTTCCAAATCTTTACTAGCATTAGATCAATTAATAAAACAATTTGGCCATCTAAACAATCTTAGTAGTTATTATTAGTAAAACAAACTATAATTGCGTGTAAAACTCAAAATAGGTTTTTATAAAAATTTAAATCATATTTAGAACTAGGAAATCATCCTCAATCAATGAAGAAATTAGCTAGACATAGCTAATAGGTATCTAATAATTAAATAAAATAAATAAGAAAATAAAACAAAAATTGTAAACCGAAAGAATCGTCGCAGCCGCTCCAGTAATCCACCACCTTCAATTCTCTGTCTTTTTTTTTTAATGTTCTTCTCTGTGTATTTTTCTCTCGGCTGCACAAGCATTTTATATAGGTTTCAAAGAAACCTATTTGTATGTGAAATTCGTAATTGATAAGTAGGAGCAGGTCGGTTGAGAAGAGTTTTTGTTTGTAAAACTTAAGTGCCTCTGATTAAGTGTTTCGCAAAATAATCTAACAAAGTGAGCACGGCTTCTTAGAGCATTTCCAACAGAAGGTGAGAATTTTATTTTCTCATGACACATAGCATTTTAGACCCTCATTTGAATTAAATTCATCTCCAACAGTAAGTCCTACAAAGTAAGAGGGGTGCCAAAATAAATACAAAGGTCTTAGAGAAAGTCTTATCTAGACCTTCGGAATGACCTCCATGTTATTTTTTTAAACTATTTTTATAATATTATTTCTAAACAATTTTTTCTAAACAAATAGAAAAAAGAAAATCATATTTATTCTTTATCCATAAATCAAATCATAAATAAGACCCCACACCATTGGAAATGGTTCATGAACAAAACATTTTTATTTTTGTAAGATATATGAAACCCCACAAATAAGGGTCTAAATAAGACCTCCACATAGTTTTCTAACACCACTATTAGAGATGCTAAATTTTTGTTCTGTTGCTAATTACACGGATATTCCTACCCCGAACTCAATATCATTGGTTCTGGTTCTAATTTAGCAACAGATTATTAGCGTTGCTAAAATTTACAACGAAGAAAAAAGGTCAAGTCTTCGTTGACCCAGTCAAAATCCATTTCCCCCCTGCAATTACCCAGAATTTAGCAACAAATTATTGGCGTTGTTAAGATTTTGCAACGATAAAAAAAAGGTCAAGTCTTCATTGACCTAGTCAAAATCCTTTCCCCCATTTCCCCCCTACAATTACCCAGTTCCCCTGCATTACCCTGATTAATCAAGATTTCTAATTCAATCATATTCAACATTCCCACATATCAAAATTAAAGATATTGACATACAAATACACTATGTTGATATTCATCAATGGATTTTATACAAAAAAAAAAATTCTTCAATTGATATGAACTTAAAGTAATAGTAGGAGATAGAAATATATACAAGTATTACAACTAACTTTACTGAGATGAAGAAGACAACACAATTTCGTAATTGACATACAATGTTCTATGTTGAGGTTCATAAATGGATGGGTGGCCTAATTTATGTGAACTCAAAGTGTCACAGTAGAGATACAAAGGTGTATATGTATCCAACTTACTGATATGATGAAGACTACAAAATTTCCTCCATGATTCAACCAATATGATTTCACCGCAACCCTAAATACCTGCATAAGCACCAATTCGAAGTTTCAGTATTGAGGTATCGAAAGGAGAAGTTTAAATGTGGTAATAGAAGTTTAAGTACATCAGTTGCATATAATTAGTAAGTACCGATTGCATGTACATAAACATATAAGACGACAACAATTAAGGCAACGACTGAAAATTTTCAAATTTGTAATTCGAACAAGGTTCAAAAGCATATTCTGACCAAATTGTTATGAGTTATAGTAAGCAAAATATAAAGCTACAAACTGTAGTACCAAAACCTATTGCAGAATAGAAGTAAAATAACCAAACAAGTAAGAAAGGTGTACCTGTCAAAGAATTACAACGGTTTAACGTTAAGAAAATATAAATGTCTACCTGATTTTGTTGTTTGCAAAGAGTTCCTCAAACGTAGATCTATCTTTATCATTCAATCTGGTCCTGAACTGTAGAGTGTGCCTCAAGTTCTTACCAGTGACCTGAATAAGTACCATCTTCAACACTTCCTCATCTATATTCAGAAATCGTATAGGATGTTCATCTGATGATGCAACTACATTTACATACACCTACTCATTAAAACTTACATACAACATTGAAGGTGGCCAAGTAAACGAAAATTATTTGTGGATACCGGTTTGCTGCACCCACTACACCCGGTTTGATGTGGCATCCACGTGTTTTACACACAAAAAATCTTGTGTGTAAAAAGTGCAACACCTCTGTGAAAACGAACCATCAACTTGATATTCTTCTACTACCATATGGTTTGGACTATATTGCTCATGATCATGGTGGTGATGATGATTGTATATTTCTAGGGAAATAGAACTTCCCTAGATATCCTTTGTTCATGAAAACATACGATCTCTTTTAAACAGTATTATCTCTTCAGCCACCGAAAGGGAACAAAAGTGAAACCTGAATGTAACCTCACAGAACAAAAGTGAAACCTTACGGAACAATAGCATAATGGTTCATCTCCTGCAATAGCTTTTGAGCACCCTCATTGTCTGATCGAGAACACAACTTGGATAGTTTTGAGCGAACAGTACTGCTATTTCTGTGACAAGTAGTTGTCCAACATGGTGAACCACATTCTAAATTCTCAAGCCTAACCATAAACAAATTGAACTTTTATCAGTTTAAATTTACGAAAATCACGAAATGTATTAATGTTATGTGCATCTTGCGTTTCACAAATGTATGAATGGTTATACAGGTTTCTACTTGCTACGAATTAATTGAGTAAGGGAGAGAAAGTAATGAGTACCACGTTGAGCTGGCGGATACAACACCGCTGACTCCCACTTCATGTAGTCTCAAGGTTTGGTATCCGGAGACATAAATGACCGTTGTTGGCGATAATACCTATCAACTTGCTCCCCTTTGTCGAGGGGTCAAACATAATGCTCATAAGATTGCTGATAAAAACTCTCAATTTCTCTTGCATCACCATTGTCAAGCTGCCTCTTTCGGTTGATCATTCAATGATTGTAAATCCTCCATAGATGCTATCGGAAAGCTCTCAATGTAACTTTAGACTCTCTATGAAAGGAACAAACCAATTATCAAGCTAATAAAATTATCCCAAAACAGTACCTAGGGCTAACTTCAGATTACAGCATCACCACCTCAATTAGCATTAACACTAATAATTGAAATTCTAGTCTGGTAAAAAAAATTAAAACCATTAGAAATCATAAACCTAATTGAAACTTTACTTTGAGAACCCATAAATCCTAGAAACCAGTGAAACAATTTTTTATTTTTTATTTATCAAAACCCTAGATCCGTAGTCATAAATAAACTTGATGATCATGAATCAAATAAATCACACAGAAAAGAGTTTCACCCATCAATCACAAAGACAACACGTAAATCTGATAAATCTGGAGAAAAAAATCAAAAAATATATTTGATTATTACCTCCTCAGTTGGAAGATTCTGAGTCTTAGGTAGAGAGGGAAAAAATCGTGAGAAGATGATGTTATTGATGGTGATGCTGATGATGGTGGTGATTCTCCAAAGAGAAGATGATGATGTTGATGATTCTTGAAAGAAAATCAAAAGAAAGTGAGAAGGGGGAGGCGAAAGAGAAGTAGAAAAAAGGGGTGGTGTATTCTTGGTATCTAGGGTTTTAAAAAACCAAGGTCACAGCACATGTGGGAGTTAGGGGTCGAATAATCTTTTAGTTTTAAAACTATTTCAGTTGACTGGGCGGAAAATACTATAAAGTGTTGCCAGCCATACATGGGAGTCGCACGCCTGAAATCTCGTAGCTAATAGCAACAGGAAAAAGTAGTTACAAATTTAGCAACTCCCCTTTGTTGTTGCTAAAGTTTAGCAACAGTTTTTTGGGTTACTAATTAGCAATGTCACTAATTATGTTGCTAATCTGGATTGCTAAATGTTGAATTTGGTGTAGTGCACATATTCGAGAATAACCCATTAAACCAGCACCAATCCATAGCTCAAGCTCTCACTTCCAATCATCTGCCGTCAATCACCATCAGCAATCTGTTCTTCCTGCCTCGAGTTTATCATCAACTTCCATGTTTACTCGAGCTTCATCTTCAATTTCCATCATCAGCGTCACTGAATCATCTTCGCATCTCCACCTCGCTTCACCTTCTATGCATCAATCATCACTGATAATGGTGGCAGCATCTTCTCCATCTCGATTAGCCACAGCCACCTTTCATCACATGCTCGAGTTCTTCCGCCAGCATCAACCCATAATCACCCTCACTATTACCACTGAATCATTCGAACTCATAATCCAACGCCATTGATCTGTCACGTAAAATAGCCGGAATCTTGACCTAGTTTGTTGTTCGGAGTGTTGAAGAAGAAGAAGGTGGTGCCCCTTATCCACACTGTTGAGCTCTTAGTAAGATTCAAATGTTAAATAACCCATATCCATAAGTGCAGGTGCCTTTAACACTTGGGGTGCCCCTAGAAGTATTTTATAAAGAATATGAAGACAACAACCCTCAGTAGAATGGCTGGTGCCTTTAGTAGTTGCCTTTGAAATGACCATTTTTCTCTTAATTCTCGTTTTGCTTATAACTTCTTCATACGACCTCGGAATGACTTCATTTTTTCGTCGTTGGCTTCGTCTCTTCGTCTCTATTAGACGAGTTACACCTGGTATTTGGCCCTTCTTCCTTTGTAGCACTTCTTTTCTTGCACATATAAGTGCCACTTCACTCCATTTGGATGATTCCACCTACTAAAAGATAAATAAACAAAAACAAACGTAATATACAATAATTCACAAGAAATCTTATAAATAAATGTATGAAATTGACACTCTAGATATGTAAAATATGCATTTATCATTGATACGTTCCATATCTAATAGTCTGGAAATTTTGGTTTTGGGATTCTTGTAAAGCCTTTGAATGCGCATGTACATCCACTAGAGCATTGCCACACTCGATTATAAGTTGGCATATGTAAGATTCCAACTGAGGATATTATCAGATGTCCCGAGAGGCGTAGGTACAAGGGCAAGAATCCCATCCCGGTACATATTTATTTTACAAACCTCACTTTCCAGCTGTGAGATCCTTAGTGTGGCCTTATAAAGGGAAGATTTTGTCTAACTTATGGCAGCAATGGATTGGTTTCGAATAGAGCTCAGCGTATTACGACATTCAATAGTTTGATCTTTCTGGTTGTGGAAGTCTTTTTCCAGTGTATTCAGTACATCTACTCGAATCCATGGATCCATTGAACTCTTAACCGAATAGCCTCATCTTCTAAGGTTCGCACCCGCGACGCAAGTTGCAGGTTATTAACCCGAATCACACTCAAATCTTCAGGACCCTCCACTAACCACCAGGAGGGCTATTTCAGAAAAGGCACGAATGCACATAAAATACAAGCAAAGGGATAAGGCACAAACCTCTGCTGAAAAACTTCTCAAGCTCTTTGCGAATCGTCTCAACTTCACGCTTCAACCCATCGCTAACTTGTTCTTCTTGCTGCTTTTCACTCAACAGCCTCTTTAGCTCGGAAATTTCAGCATTAGTTGCAACCAGGTCAGAATCAGACTAACGGAATTCAGCCCCCAGCTTCGTGGACTTCGCATTATAGTATTGGTAGAGAGTGTAACCGCAATGTTGGCTCCGTGCTATCTGCGAAGAAGCACAATACGGGTTAGACATGAAAGAAGAACCTAAAGAGAGGAGCGGAAGCAAACATAGACACTCACGGAAAATAAGGCCTGCTGAGGGAAGGAGTAGGCTTCCCCCATTGGCCATGGCAGTCATCTTAGCAATGTTTGCAGAAGGGATGATACCAAAGTCAGGACCCACAACAGTGCCTTGATCACGTAGCTATATGTCACGCACCATATCATACGACGAAGATTGCATAAGTATGCATCAACACCCGATGCAGAATCAGACTCGATCGGGGTGCAAAGTAAGGAACAAACAACAAACCTTTGCGCTTAAACCACTGAAAAACCACTTCATCATCCTTCGAGACGAAGCGGAAGGGTCAAACCTGAAGCTTTCCTTTTCCTTATCAGAAAAAGTATAGTGGAACTCCCCTTCGGCAGGACCTCGTGCGTGCCAGCATTTTCAGTCCCGACAGCAAAATCCTTGGTAAGATCGTCTTCCTCACTCTCTGATCGAAGTTCCCATTCGTCAAGAATATGAGACAATGGTTGGAGATCAGCTTCCATGGTTGTTTTTCCGCCAGAATGCAAACCATACGCAGCATCTGGGAAACCTTTTCCGAAAGACATCTCCCAATTCGAAAATGCTAAACATGGACCAATAAAATCCAGCAATCTAAAGCCCTTTTAAAGGTCCTACTCAAGCCTTAAACCCCACCCCTATTAATTTTAACGGTGAAAGGGATTGATCTGTTTTTATACGACCCCTTGGTCCACCTCTAGACGGACCGTAAACAGTTCATCGCCAGTTCATCGCCTATGAGGAGTTTTAAGAGGAAGCTAGTGAATAACTTCTTTCTTCGTTACCCTACCAGTCTACTACACCCAAGACCCAACCACCAAAGGATAATAGGTATGTCACTGTCAATAAGATGATGTTTATCTCTTCTTCTTAACTAGGTTCAAAGTTCAAACCAGACCACCTATCTGATTCTTAAGTGGTTTGATTGAAACCTGGAGTATTAAAAGTATGCGAAAGCACAAGTTGACCTTTATTCAAGTCAGTTTAAGCATTATGAATTAATTCATTATTAAGACTTAGAATATAGTGGGGTATAATAATGTTCAACTCATGAAATCAGGCCATGCATTTGATTAGTGGTTGCTCTCCACATTGACACATCAGGTTGGTTAGTTAGGTTTTGAGCAACAGCCAACAGCTTCTTTTTTGTCACCTTTGAATAACAAGCAAACAAAGAAATTCCTATTTGTTCTTCTAGAAAAATATTCATACATGCACCACAGTGTAGAAAGAAGAGACAAAAAGCTAACATCATAACTAGGGAAAGAACAGATGACAACTCACATAACATGTGTAATTCTAAAATGTTCCACCCAGTAGAACCAAAGACTTAATCACTAACAGTGAATGTTGTAAATATATAAATATAGAGAGAGAGCACATTCAGTAGCATTTTGCTTCCATGGTTCCTTCCTAAATTACTCATACTTCGCTTATATCTTCTCATGTTCATAAACATGGATTACACAAGTTCTGAGGATGTTACTGCTTTCTCCTCATTGAATCAACGGATGTTTCTGAGAATGCTTTAAACCCTCTCGTTGTGTTAAGGGATAAATATCCACCAGCCGATGGCGATGATGCCGAGTCTTGCAACTTTGAATATCTGGATCCTGAATATCAAGGTGATAACGGAATAGAAGAAGATAATAGCGATAAAGGTGTTGTCGCAGATTGTTGTCAGCAGAGAAGAGAGAATGTAGAAACAGGCAACATGGCCTTGCTAAACCGACAGTCAGAAGAAACAGATGATGAAAGTGTTCGCATTGACTCGTCAACTGAAGAGATGAAGATTGAGGAGAATAAGAACAAGCACTTCTGGAGAACTTGTTTGAAATTTGGGTTACCATAAAGAATTGGCTCATGAGGAAGTTATTTGCTGTTTCCTATAAATGTGTAATTCTATTTATATGTTGGATGGTAGACTACCGGATAACTGAATGTGTGTATGCCTTAAGGTAGAATATAGATGTTAATTTCTTCAGGAGAACCAAACTGAAACTCGCTTGCACCCGTAACTTCTACCAATTAACTACTTGCATCAAGTTGATCAAAACAAAAGAAAACTGACAAATAACCAAATGCAGGTGCCCATCTTGGAAAGTAAAGACAGGAAATTCATTTCATTTTGTAGATGAACCCGCCACTTCACTATTCCTTTTGTGAAGTGAACAGCAAACAACTGAATCAAAGACAAGTTTACAGATTCTTCATTTCAAAATACAGATTGGGCACACACAAAAAGTAGAATTAAAATCAGAAATCTTTTGTGACTGAAGCATTACAAAAAAAGCACAAAAAGTTCAGCATAGAGCTGAACCAGAGTCATGACGTGATACTCACAATACACAACACTCCTAACCCTTTGGATCAAAGCCTGACATAGTAATGAGAACTAATTTACAGTCAGCCATGACTTGGCTGTAGAAGGAAGAAACCCCCAAAACAAACTGTTTAAGGGACACACCAATTAGTGGTCAAATTTACTTAACTCGCAATCACACACAAAAAAGAAAAGAAGAAAAAGATCATGTTAGAACTTCTCCGGGTTTTTCAATCATTACCACCTTGAAACCTTCACATTCCTCAAAATGGCTACTTGTGTTGTGCACGTCTCTCGTAAACATCACACTTGATGTTGAGTCGGTGTCGTCTATGTCATAACTCATACTTAACCTTGAACTCTCAATTCTGCTATCAGAATATGACAAACTAGATTCATCGGCGTGGAAACCACAAACACTACTAGGACTGTTAATTTGTTCAATGTATATAGACCCCCCTCTGACACCAGCTGAATCCTCAGTATATAGAGAACCCCTTGTAACTTCAACTGAATTCTCAGTACAGTCTATTGTGACTTCAGCTGAATCCTCTGTAGAATCCATTGTGACTCCGACTGAATCCTCAGCAGAGCCACTTGTGGCCTCTGTAGAGTCGTGAGTAGAGTGTTTTGTGAGTTCTTTGTTCCGATTTAGTTTCCTTAAGAAGCACTCTTCAATTGCATTTAGTTGATGAACTTCTGCCTCCTCTTCATCTTCACTACTCTGACTGTAAGCATCATTGCTATAATAGCCTAAAGTAGGTCCTTTCAATTCATCACTTGTATCCATCTCATCTTGCTGGCTATCAAAATCTTCCTCATCAGTTTGCCGATCTGATGAATGAGATGAAAATGGTGAATCCCCTCCTCCACTTGCTATTTCTTCACGTTCTCGTAGTGTTTTTAGGATCAGTTCTTTAAGCAAATTCATTACTTGAACAGCATGCATCAGAGCTGTTAATGGGTCAGACATCTGGCCAAAGAGACGAATCTCAGGTCAACCTACAAAATTGATTAACAACGCAAGAAGATTGAAACAAGATATAGATTACTTGTTTCTCCAATTACCTGAGTCATGTTTGGAGCAAAGACCATTGCAATATTTCTAGCATTCATTTTGTTTGATTCCTCATCTTCAACAACATCAGCCATAAGATCAACAGCCCAATTGAGCAATGCAGCTTGAATTGGAAGGAGCTGTGTCACGAGTTTGACAAATTCTTCCTCAGTGTTGCATTGAAGAACTTGTTCCGGAGATAGTCCATCCAATATTCCTTCTGGGAGTTCTCGGAACCAAGCCTTTATTAAACCGGCCAAACAATGTACATCAATGTTGTCTGGTACAATTCCGCGGTTCAGTTGGTCTCTAACATGCTCCTCCTGGCTGTTCTCTGGATTAATCCGAAATATTCCTTCAGCCTATTAAATGAAGCCAATCACAAATTTGACAAGGAGATTAATACAAGAACTAGGACAATCCAAAATGAACCTTGTAAATGAGTTCCATACTTGCTTACCTTTAGACCTCCTTGAGAGTATAACCTCTCCTGCATCAGCATAAGGATAGTTGGGACACTATTCCCTTTGGAATCTAAAGTGCACTGCATTGATTGTGCGGAGACCCCAAACACACTAACACTACGAAAAACATGTAATTCCATAAGTTAGTGTGGCAAAACAACAACAATTTTGAAGCCTAGTCAATTTTATATGGTGAGCTAGTGTTCAATAAGACAGCAGAACTGTAATTACTAAGTCCCAAGTTGTATTTCAAAACCCTTAGTAAAGTCAATTTACCAAAAATCAACATCCAAACCCTTCAATTCAACAAATACCCAAAAAAAGACATGGTAAAGGCTAAAAAGAAACTACCACTGCCATCTATGTCCAAAATTTCACATTTATCGCCTTCTATGTCCACGTTTTTGAAATCCATAGATCTTCTGGATCTTAAAAATAGCTTCTAAAGATCTGCTTCCTGACATTTCTTAATGATTCCAAACTTGCAAGACCTAAGAAAAGAAACAACTACATACCTAACCAGTAAAATGAACTAATAACAAGATACTTAGTTCCAACCACTCTTTAAGTTCTAGAACACTTGAATTGTACTGAACTAAAATCTTTCAAAAAAAAAAAAATTTAAGCAAAAAAAGAAAACAGATCAAAGTTTTTAAATAGAGAAAGTACCGATGAGTGAAAAAAGATAAAATCGTCCTCTCACTCCAATTTTTAAATAGAGAAAGTACCAATCTTAACCCCCTTTTTTTTTTTCATTTCTAAGAAAACCCGGATGAAAGATATGAAATATAGAAAACCCACGGAGAAAAAGAGAGATTAGAATCTTGTTTTCACCTGGCACTAGGAGATCTACAAGGAACTTCAACTTCAAACTCAACAGGAAGACCAAGAAACCCATTAAACCTATCAAAAGTAACATGAGTTATATGTTGAACATTAGTAGGCCAACCAATCTCCATACACTGAACACTAGTACCAGTAGAACCAACAACTTCATTATCTGTTTGTTCAACTCTACATGAAACCATAGATCTTCTTATTGCTGCTACTAAAAATGCAACAAGTGATAACTGATTTTGTTCTTCTCTAGATCTTTTACATGTTTGTGATTTCTCACCACCACAACTCATCTCATCTCCTCCTCTACATCCTCCTCCTTTGGTTAACATCATAACTCCTATCACTCTCACTTCCTCTCTTCTTAGACCCTCTCACTTCCTATCTAGATTTGAATGTTTTTTACTTACTTGAGGCCTTTGGTGGTGGTACAAAGATCGAGTTTTGTGGTTTCAAACGGCCACTCAATTCAAATTTAACGCTTACTTTTTTTATCAATAAGCGTTAACTCGTGCCCTTATGGATTTGAGGATATTACGAATTTGGTACTACACGTGTGGTGATTTTGTTATATTGGTGGAGGTTACCTTAAATGTCCTCGTTTTCAAACATTTGATTTATGTCCTTTGAAAATGTTGAGGTCATTGTCTCTCCCAATGTCTTAATTACTTTTGTATTTTGACCTGTTTATTCAACCATCACGTATTGCTCGGGTCCTTTGGAGTCAAAACTTATCAACCTAGATGCAGTTTCAAAGTCCCCACACCCAACCAACCCCCAAAAGAGTAGTCTTTGTTTTTTCTTTTTAGCAAGCAGGGGTTGGGGGTTGTCAGGGCGGAACCAGGATTCCAAAATAGAGGGGCTAAAAGATATTTTTTTGTCGCACCAGAGTTAGTGTGGGAAACAGCATTCGCCTTGAAAGCATTAATAAAATAGGACCGTATTCACTTGTTAATCCCACAAGAAGTTCAGTAATAGCGGTTTCGGCTTTCGCTTGATTCGCGAAAAAT
The DNA here is from genome assembly GCA_023531435.1 of Papaver californicum. NCBI lineage: Eukaryota > Viridiplantae > Streptophyta > Magnoliopsida > Ranunculales > Papaveraceae > Papaver > Papaver californicum. The sequence continues at coordinate 2,240,882 of JAJJMC010014301.1, read as the reverse complement.
AATGTTTATAAAAGAAGAACATTATTCTTATGAATCAAATTTTGTTGTTCAAAGCTTCTTTCACTTTGCCATTTAATCATATTATGAGCTAACGGTGATAACCAACTTAATATTCTTCCTAATGCATCTCTCCGTTCCATTGCAAGACTCGGATCACATGTCGAAAATCCAACTCCTTTCAATCTGTCCCTTAACGAAACCTTTATACTAGTTGGTAACATCCCATATAAATCATCTCTTGCATCAATAGCTACTAATTGAGGTGATCCAATAATTTTCTCTATGACTATTATCAAATTTGAATAGTGTAAAGCTAATCATTTTCTCTATGACCATATTCATAAGAACAAGGAACATTATCCTTAATATAACTTTCTTCCTCCATTAATTTGATTTCAATGCATCTGGATAGTACCCTTGGTTTACAGGTGAACTAGCAAATACAGTACATAACACAACTCTTTTGAAGCATTTCAACAAACACTTATTAACCAACTCTGGTATTGTGTAATATGGACTAACTCTCCCTCCCTTTTTTTTTCCTCGCTTTTTCTTTTTCTTCTTCTTAGTCAGCTAACAAGAAACAATAGATATATATACGGTGGACTAACTGTTGGGATTGGTGGACTAAACTTATAAAATAATTTTGGACAAAGGGTAAATCATTATTTTAGTAAAGTTTGTGTTTCCACCCCTAGGGGTTGTTAACTAAAGTTAGAGCTTTATGAGAGGTATATATTACCAAAAAACAAACTTTAAATTTCTTGTAGTTTAGGTTTTATAAGAAATTTAAGGCTGAAATCGTTAGGTAATTTGAGAAATAACTTTGTCAATGAATCCTCCTCTTTACTTAGTAGAAGGGGGAAGATTTAATAAATTTTAGATTTCAATGAAGAAACTCCTTTAAAGGGATTTTTATGGACTATATAAGCTTAACATTTTGGATAGAGCGCTACATCTATAGAGTTGTTATGGTTTTAATTATGTAGTAAAACATCATTCTCTTTGTATATGATTTTTTTCTCTGTATGTATGTAATCACATGAATACATCACCTGGATGACCTCATCAGATTACATATACGATCAAATTTATTAGATGAATCAACATTCATCCCTGTACAAAATTATTAGAATAAGCACAGGTATTTATTATGATATTCCCAGATGTTCTATAATTTTGCATAACAAATCTCAAGCTCCTAGATGGATTGCCCACCAGTATATAGCTATTTGAGTGTTCTTTAGTGTTATATTCCACAGTTGATTTCCAAAAGTTACCTTGTGTCAATATTCATGCTCAACTGAATGATATTGACTTATTATAAATGTTATACAACTTTGTATAGAAGTATGTAGCAAGTTACATATGAATTTACTTGACTAAAGCACTATAAATGTGCTTAGATATCAAGTCAAAAATTGTATTGAGTACAAAAATATAGCTTCTACTAGCTAAATCTAGCCTTGGCCACGTCAATCTCTTCTTAAGGATGCAACTAACGTGAATGACATAAAAAAGAATTCAATTTTAGGCTTAAGAAACACTAAAATTGAGTTCACAACACTTATAAGTGTCTAAAACAGCCAACAAAGCCTTTCAACCCTAATTGCGCAAAGGAAATGACAAACATTTGAATTTGCATCAAACGGCTTGCCTGCCGGCCACTCTAAAACGGATGAGTGAACGACCTGATTAAAGGTTTACAACGCTTATAGCGCACTTGTTTAGTTTAACACTTGGACGTCAAGACTAAGCCTCACACACATATTGTTGCGCATGGTCTCACACACATATTTTTGTACATGGCCTCACACACATATTCTTGCACCCAACATGTTATGTATATGCTTGCACTCAGCATGTCAGGCCTATTTTTCTATACTCAAAGCGTGAATGTTAACTGACTTATGTGAACTGACATTGTTTCTCATAAATTCAATAAAATAAAATAAAATACATATTTTATTTTAATTTGATTATTTTTACAAAATTAGTCTTGTTAGACTCATCATGCTAGTCAAGCATGACAAGCCACTAGTCAACAACTTACTAAGTGTTCCATACACTCATGTGATTCCACACATATGTCCGGCTATATATGCTTAGTCACTTCAACACTTAAATATTTCCTTCGTCACTCTTTCACGACCATCAATCACCTCTTGTTGATGACGTGAAAGGAAGTGTTCAACCTACTTAATTCCTGCATCTGGCATCACCTATTCACTTCAGCATGTCAATACTGGTTGACACATTCGAACTCTCACTGCTCACTAAAGCACATCAGAGTCTTGATGAGGTCTAAATAAATACATGTTTATTTTCAATCTACCTGCTCCTTACAAGCCTCGAGATCATCAAGATTCATTATTCATGTCTAGCCATGCATGACAAGTCATAAGTCAATTTGACTAAAGAAGTCACAACTCGACTTTACACCAAATAATATTCTCTACTAAAAATCATACAAGGCATCAAAGATATCACAAATAAAGGGATATTCACTAGGGTATATATTAGTCTGGCGGTCTACGACATATGCGGTGTAGCAACGTACCCATTTCAAGAAGTGTCTATTATGTTCAACGATTAGCTAAGTAAAGGAGTGATGGGAATGTAACTGTCCAGTCTTACCCATAAATGAGACACGGTTTTCAACATACTCTCCATAACCTCCACTTTACCACTACTTCATAACTGCTACAACTTCCTACGAGGACAAGGTGAACGGTTACTGCTATGCAATTATAAATAGATTCTTCAATCTATTGAAATAAAAATAGACTCAAGATAGACAAAGCATACGACACAGAACACACAATTCGATTGATCTGATTCTCACAAGAAAAGTTTTTTTCTCAGTCATACACAGAGAAATTTTCTATAGAAATTACCTACCTATCACACCTATTGGATCCCGGCACTCCAACCTCAACACTTCCTCTGCTTCCCTTCCTAAGACCGACCCTTCTCATTTCTTTGTGACCGAAGCAAGATTGGAACGACCATCTCTTGTTTAGGACGATCTTGTGTGACTTTGATCTCTCGAACTTAAAAGTACTTCTACAATACAAATGTTTTAAGGTTTAGACAAATATTCATCTGCTCACCCCATTTTCTTTTAATTCGTTTTCTCCACAAACAAAGTCGTATATATTGTATATAAAAACCCAAGTCCAAATACATGTTAAAACTGAGTCGAAGAAATGAGCACATTTTATACTTTTATGTTAAGTTGGAATTTGGTCAAGTGGCATAACCACGTATGCATGTGGAACTTGTGTTCAAGGACAGTTGCGGTAACTTATTTTCAAATATAAAATTTAGCAAACCTAATATCCAAACTTACTCTTACATCATATTTGTGAATCATTTTTCTCCGCCTCCTTCCCTATCTCTCATTTTTCTTCCTCCTCCTTCACTATAATCATTACCCATAATTTATATTTATCTTCTATTCACAACAAGAAGCAAACTAGTTAACTAATACAATATCTCCTTTCATCATCTGGTTTTAAGAAGTGGAGTCAAATGAGTAGACGTTTGCATCTAGTGGTGAACTGTTTGAATATCTCTTTTTAAGTGGTTCATAACAACCATTAATCAACCTCACAATCTTAAGGAAAATCAATATTGTAAAGATCCGCTTTTTGATTTTTCTTTGCTCGATTTGTAATTTCTTTCCATGTTTATCATCTCATATTCCTATTGTTAAATAAAATTTGATGCATGTAAGAAATGTTAGATAAATGTGATTGAAATTTGTTTACTGGGGTTTTTGATTTCCTTTATCAAATATGGAATTTAAGTTTTGGCTCTCTTAATCAGTTAATAAAAATAAACAACAAAAGATATAATTTTGAGAAAAACAAAAAAGAATGAGTCCGTTAGTGTGTCCCTTGCGAGTCCAGCTGAGTCACCAGCGTGTCCGAACAAAATACAAGTGAGACACGCCCACGGCGTGTCTGCCACGCGTTGTCTCCATCTCGTAACCGTGTCCAGCGTCTGAGGCTGACACGAGTCTCAAATAGTCGCGTCAGTGCTACGCAAGCTAAAAACAATGTTTTTACCGCTAGAGACAAAGAATCTGTCACGCAATGTAGACTCAACCGAACGATCAAGATTCTACCACTCAGCAGAGACTCTGCTTCGCATGGAAAATTGAATTGATAAATTTTCCACTTTGCCATATGAGTTTGTCATTTGTCATACACATAATTGGTGCATAGAAATATTGTCACACCCATAAAAACCGGTCTAAACTGGATACCAATGTTTTAAGAACCGGACCGGATCGGCCGGTCCAACCGGTGAACAAGTAAAAAAATTGGGATGGTTCATCATTGACCCAATAATGTTTCCAAAAACCGTGAAAAATCTGTCAAACCAGATGAACCGACCGGTCCAACCAGTGAACCAACTGACCTAGTTGGGTTTTTAGCCGGTTCACCCGGTTGCTTCCCCATTAAAATTTTAAGTTTTGTTGTTTTCCTGAATTTTTTGTTTTTCAGTGTTCATTCAAACTTTTAAAGAGATTGAAGAAGATATATTTCAAAGGGAAATATGTATATCACCCGCAATAACTATTACAATTGTTATATATATTCATATGATATTAGTAGTGTTTGAACTTTTATGCAAAGGTTAACTGACATTTAGTACTTGGGTTTTATTTAATATTAGGGTTTGATCTAACTTTTAACCAATTTAGGATTTGGTACCTAGAAATGACGTTGACTGTTTTTTACCGTGATCAGACTTTAATTAATTTAGAGGAATGAAAAATATTGAGTTTACAAAAATACCCTTTATGTGGCTTAAGATCCAACGATTTTAATAAAAATATTCCTACGGTCATGATGGAAGAGATCAAACATAACCTTAACTCCTCTTCTTCTTCTTCCTCTCCTCACAACCTTAATCACAACTCCTTCGATCCAATTTGTGAGAAATACGATGTTGGTAGGACAGGAAAAAAGGAGAAGATGTTGTTGCTGCTGTTAGTTAGAGAAGAAACAGATGAAGGGGTTAGCCTGAATTGAATTCAAAGTTACAGAAGAAGATAATGGATTTTAGGGTTTTTATGTTAACTGAAAATGGGGTAGGAGATGGTGACGTTGTGGTGTTTGTTGCTTGGACTCATGGTTCGAATTGAGGATTTGGTACGAATTAAGAGGTGGATTTTCGAAGAGAAATGTTGGTGGTGGTTTTAGTCAGAGATCGAGCTTTACAGAGAAGACCATAGATAGAGAAGGAGGGAATGGCTTGAACTCGTGTACTTTTGAGTTGGAAGCGAGAAAATCAGGGAAAGAATTGAATCTGCAGTGGTGATGTTTCTAGTACTGAAATGGGGTTTGATGGAAGATGAGTTCGCAGTTGTGGATGGGTTTTGCTGTGATTTGGTGATGGAGTTGAGAAGGTATTCGATTCATCTGTTGAATGGAGATGGTGGTCACTGGATGGTTTGCTGCCGTGGAGATTTGGTGAATTATATCGATGGTTTGGTGGATTTGTGATTTTAATGTTGAATTGTGTGTGTGAATGATATTTTGAATGATTGCTAAGTATGCAGAGAAGGAAAATTGAATGCTTGAATTACAATGAAATCTCACCTGAATTACCAGGCGAATGGAGATGGACCTGTTCTTGATTTAGGGAAGTTAATTTTTGATGTAAATACGAGTAAAGTTAAGGGTACATTGTAAATTTGTTTAATTATTAGATTTTTTTATATATAATTAATAAACAAAAGTTAAAATTTAATATAGTCAAGCGTCAATTTCAGGTACTAAACTCTAATTTGGTCAAAAGTTAAACCAAATCCTAAAATTGAACAAAACTCAAATCCCAAACGTCACTTTATACAAATAATACCTTTGAACACACTAATTAAGTCATAAAATCATCTTGGAAACCAAACGTTAAATATCTTAATGTTACAGATCCAAAAAAAGAAATAAACTTAATCTTCCTACAAAATAAATAAAACCTTCTTTGATGTAGATCGTTATTGAATTTCATACCAACAAATCTTTGAATCTTCTAAAGGTGTGGTTCTTCTATAGAGATGAAATTAAGGTGGTATAAACTGTGAATCATGTGATAGGATTAGGGAGAGAAGTTCAGTTGTCTAGAACTAAGAAGACGCAATGATTTAAACTAATTAAAGGTTAGGGTTTCAATGGCGGAGGATGTAAAAGTTTAACATAAAATGGGCAAATGAGGAGTTAATACGTTGGGGTCATAATTTAATTGAAACTAGCAGTAGCCTTGTAATCACGATTCACGCCCATTCTTATAGTTCTAAAGTGTCGTCCTCTTCAGCCTTCGGGTCTTTTGTAACAAGCCTTTTTATATATTGACCCAGTGACCCAAATTGAACCACTAGTTGGACCAATTGATCCTGACCCAGTGGTTTTTCAGGTTCACTGGCCGGTCCAGTTCTTAATACATTGCCGGATATTTTCTCTTCCACGAAATCCAAATAAGTCTGTCCAAAAACATGATCAATCAGTATAGTCATTTTCCAAAGAAAAACCTACGATGAAAGGGAACTAAGTTAAATCTCAGTTGAGAGAAAAAAACCAGTAAAATGGGATTCGGTGAATACGATGGTGGTGGGGTAGGTAAGAATTTAAGTTACCGTTAGAAAAAGCTACTTTGGCTTTTGGCCAACAAGACGAGCCTGTACTGTAGAGTTCAAACTACAGTGTGATCTAATTAGGGAGTCGCACAGTTTAATCATCCTATCTATATTTGGGCCTTTAAAAATTATTTTGACTCTACCACTAAAAATTTCACTAAAAATTTAAATAGGGTTGTTATAAGAAAAAAAATCAAAAACTTCTTACTCAACTATTTTTATGTTATTAATTAATATGCATTATTATTAATTAATTCAAATGTTAATTAAACTTAGTTGGTGATTAAAATTGGATTATAGTTATAGTATGTTTGGTTCAAGGAATTGAAGGCTAGGTAATCTAATTCCTAGGGAATGTACCCAATTACTTGAACCAAACAAGACAAATCAAATTTGTGTAATTAAAAATTTTGATTCATAGGAATCAAATTCCCTCCAAAATGATAGTTTTTCATTGCTCTAGTCCGACAATGCAATGTAATTGAATTCCAAGGTAAAAACAAAGTAATTGAATTACCTCAACCAAACGCTAATTTTTTAGATTTGAATTCAATTCCTTAGAATTCAATTCCAAGAATTGGATTGCCCCATAATTGAATTCGTAGGATTTTAATTCTTCCAACCAAACGAGGTGTTAGTATTAGATGGTAAGAATTAGAGTAAAGTTTTTTTTTCAAAGTTTGTAGAAGAAGAAGAAAAAATTGGAGAAAATTAGGGTTTTGTAATTTGGTAGTAAAGATGAAAATTTATAGTGACGATGAAGAAGTGGGTGCATCTACGTATCACCAACTAGATGAGGATTCTAGTGGTGATAAAAATTTACGCAATTTAATTATGTATAATGATGATAAATTTTTATGTCCTCCGTTGTCTTTACATATTGAAACGAAGCTTTTTCTTTGTTTTTATTATAGGAAAGGAAATCAGTTTAATTATAAACCGATATTTATTTATTTAGATGTTTGTATGTCTAAATATAGGATTTAGATACAATATCCGTTTTTTATTTTAATCTTAAGGAAAAAATAGACGTTATATACCGTGTCTATTTCCATATGACTAATACTTACCAATCAGTTTTTATTGAAGCATGAATTTTATTTTAAACTAAATAGAGATTACACGTGGGTATGTGATACATATAGAGTCATTTAATACAATCCGGTTAAGAAGGGTTGGGATTTCCTAGTCCCAGATTTTTGTTGACAAAATTTCCGGCTTGACTGGCATCTGCGGTGTGGTTGGTTAGTCCATCTGCAGCCTGGTTTCCTCCTATAATTATGTCGGATAGTGCAATGTGGTATTTGGCGCATTCTTTGCTTTATCTCTGTGGTCGGTTGTTATCCAAGTAAAATTATTTCAAGTATTTTCACTTCACAATTATAAATAAGATTATAGTAATTAGACAAGTTTGATCCACAGGGAGATATGAGTTATTAATTAACTTTTGATTACTTACGTAACTTGGGGGATTTATGATGATTGTAAATAAATTTAAATTAAATTAATAGCAGAAAAAAATTTAAGATTGTAAACAATATGTTATTAACCAAATCAGACTCAATATTCAACTTTTCTCAATATCAATAACCCTAAAGCATCATATCGTAGGTCTACTCCGGAAAAAATCCTTTTATCATCAAAGGAGCAAGAGCCACTATTTGAATCCTTTTCAATAGATAAATTGGTGCAAGAGCCACTCAAGTTTAACCCTATGAAAGCAATGGTATTTATGAGTTGAGGTTATTCTAAACAATCCGGCGCAAGAGCCACTCGGATTTAACCTAGGTCATGCTTCTACACATAATCTCATGGAAACATCCCGTCGTTAGAAATTATGCTATGCTACTAGTAACAAGGGTCTTTCGACAATTCCGGATCTCAAACCCTAGTTTAGCTATATGAATTTATGATTATTTAATTCACAACTTAAACAAGCAAAAAGTCAATCATACATGGCGTTATAATTAATAGAACATAAGTGATATTAAAGAAAATATGAATACTAAAAATGAATGCTTTAATTAATAATCATGTTATAGACTTCGGACTACATCTCTAACCAATGAGATTACATTAGCTAATAATGGATTTCTTAAAATCCATGAAAAATAATAAAGAAGAAAATAAAAGCAAACCCTAGGTTATAGAAAAGTCTCCAACTCCAAAGCTCATTGTATTCTCTTCTTAAGTTATGATATGATAGATGTATCAAAGATTCCTAAAAAAGAAGTGAATTGTCTCTTAAATGGACATCTCAAAAATACATATGCCCGTGCTCGAATCCCGGTCGAAATAGGTTTCCCAAAACTCTCCAATTAGCCAAAAGCGTGATCAACTTCCTTAACATCAATTAAAATGGGCTCATGTAAAATGCTAAAGCCAAGCCCAAAATCAGTCTTAAAAATCTAATTGGCCTATCAGTTTTGGGAAACTGGCAGTCATAAAGCTACTTTCTTTTCCTCGATGGTCTAATGCCGAGTTTTTCTCGATGGCTTGAGCCATCGAGAAAAATATTTCTTTCTGCATTTTTTCTGCTTGCTCTAGGTTTTCTGGATAGCTTTAACCCATCGAGAAAATTGATTTCATCTGAGTTTTGGTTTACTCAGTTTCCTATATTTTCTCAACTTCCAAACTCGAGTCTGCCATCCTCTCTAACTTCTCTGCAATATAGTTGAACACTAGAACCTAACCCCATTCACTCGAGGTACACTTCTCTTCTTCCATTAATCAACCACTTCCAAATTCAAGTTTTCTTCATCAATCAAACTCAAACGCGCAATAAAGAATTATTCTCACCTGCTCACATAACCAATACTACTAGTGGTCGTGTCGTAATCAACCAAAATAATCAAGTTCTTACTCTCTAAAATAGATATAAATACAGGGATAAGAACAAGTTCGTTCCCACAGAGAGGCAATTAAATTGTTATCTACTTTCAATTACGTGAGTGACAGGGGGGGTTTTGTTATTTTACTTAAACTAAATTAAACTAACGTAAATTAAAGCAAATTAAATAAAACGTAAATCAGGGATGAGAAGTATTGGTTAGAGAATTCATCGTCCATTTTCCAACATGTTATTAATCAAAGCATAGTCAACGTTCATGCATTAGTAATACCAAAAACCCTAAAGTAGCCAGTTATCTCGTCTACTTCAGCAAAACTCCTAATATCATCAAAGAATGAGTACCTCCACCCTTTGAATTCTTAGCGCCGGATAACCTGAGTGAGTACCTCCACTCGAGTTCATTCCAATGATAGCTATGGTCTTGTGAGTTGAGGTTAATCTAAGTAAACCGGCGCATTCGCCTCTCGGATTCAACCTAGGTCAAGCTTCTACACATACTTGCATGGCAATTTTAAGTATCGTTAACAAATATGTTATACTACCTATAACCGGAGTCCCTCGACAGATTCGACTCTTAGAACTCCAGTTTAGTTGTAGATATCAATGCCTATTTACCTGATTCCGGACTCAAACAAATCAGCAATCAATCATATGTAATACTATAATCAGTAGAACATGAACGATATTAAAAATAACATGAAATTATGAGCATGCGCCATTCAATCAATAAACATGTTTTCTAACTTCAGATTACATCCCTAACCAATATAGAGGGTTTAACTCATCATGGGGTTCTTAAAACCCATGGAAAATAATTAAAAAGATACAATCAAACCCGGAAGAATTGTGACGAAGAGTTTCTGCAGAATCGCCTGTATGAAAAGGTGGCCAGCACCTCTCACTTGCGCCTGTCCCTTTTCCTTTACGCCTGTCTTCTTCTCAAAACCTAATTCTCCTATGTACGTAGTAATATGAGATCCCCTTCCAGCAGCAAACTCTCTAGCCTTTTATACGTGAGTTCACTTAGCCCAGAAACTTGATTTTTCCCTTTTTCGAAAATAGTTGCGCCCAGCCTTCTTTTTCGGCTGCCAACTTGCGTAGCCAAATTTTGTAGCCAACTTGTATACGTGAACCTGACCCCCAAATATCTTGGGCCTCCAATATTTGCTGTAGCTACCTTTCCAAAAAGCTTCCCATGAGAAAGGCCTGAGTTCTTTTTATAGAACTTGAGTTAGCCACTTTCACAATCCTAGTGGAATTAGGAAATGTGCTAAGTTTCCTTATTCCATCCCAACTAGATATAGCAACTCAATATTCTTTCCTAATCCCATATGACTTCCCCAAGCTAGCTACTACTCCACCAAGGCTAGCCACTAGTCCACCAAACCACTCTAGCACCTCCAACTAGCCACTTAGCACCTTAGCACTTGCGGTTCAACCAACTTAGCGCCTGGGCGTTAGCAGCACAAACTAGTTTGCCACCATGTGGCTTTGCCCATAACTTCCTCATACGAGATCAGAATGACCTCGTTCTTTCGCCGTTGGCTTCGTAATTCAATTTCTTATACTGTGGAGGGTGAAAGGCCTAAATTAAGCAGAGTTTTACTGGCTCCTCGGTAATTCTTCTCATACAGCTCCATTCTGCAGGTTTCTGAACTGTAACCTGAAAAGACAACTAAACTTCGAATGTAATAATAAAACATAGTAATTCACTCAAATATAGCAAATAAGGGTCAGGAAAAACTACTTAAAATGTACGATTTATGCACCTATCAAATTCCCCCACACTTGCCTTTTGCTAGTCCTCGAGCAAACTACAAATCTAAGCTAATCTAAAATACAACTCCGTTTCGTCGAGTAACGGTTACACTTAGCATGTGCAACAAGCCTTTAGACCCCTAGGTGTCCCTAGTGGACGAGTTATAGTCTCGTGAGGGTTTACCAGAGATGTATCCACAAAACCTACTTCAACTTCCAAATTTTCCAAAGCACCTGCATCCAAATAGCTACTAAGACATAAAGTTTCTACATACCAACAATAAGGAACATTATTCTCATGCTAAATCCTTGAGTTTGGAGAAAACCACCAAATAAAAGAGCCCCGGTTCGAGATTGACCGAATAATTCTGCCTCACCAATAGGGTTTTATGAATTTGACACTCAAAAGACGCACTTTATGGTTCTCACAATGTGCAGGCAAGAATAAAGATAGAAGGCCTACACATGTTGACGGGTAGGAAGGAAAGGTAACCTTCCGAGTCATATTAAGATGTGATCCCATAGAAAATGGGACAAGAAAGAACCCCTTTTTATTTTTCTAGTGACCTCTACGAAAGGAAATCAACCATTATGCGAAGATGGGAATTGTTACTTACCTTCTCACCCGGTCGACAATCAGCACCACTCTCCCAACATCCTATAGAAACGTCTTCGGTATCAGCTGTAGATAATGAACTCTTGAACTTCGTAGAACTTGACGATTTTTAGCTCTTTTTCTCTTCACGGCCTGTATACCACTTCAAGCACTGTAACTCAGAATGAATAGCTCTGGGTCAGCAAAAAATATATATATATTTTTTTTTCTTTATTCCTCATTCAACAACTCTTTTTCACGTTTTTTTTTTTTTTTTTTTTTTTTTTTCCGTGAGTTGCTTGCCTCATACACTTTCTCCTGGACACTTTTGCTATTTTTCTCAATTTCTTGTTACGTGAGTATTTTCTCTTCCCGTGAGTTCTGTTTCGTCTCTAAATCTGTATAGAATCCACACCTTTCGATTTCTTTCGCTCTTGTAAGTCTTCAACATGTTTAATTGTATTGTTGCTTACTCAAATATGAATTTCCTCTTTGAATTGTTGCTTGTACCTTGACTGTCTTCAACTTTCCTTCAAATTTTTGATGTTCCGCTTGTTGATGATGCTATGTTTCTATGGACGTTGTCGAGAGAACGATGCCAACTGCAAACCAAACTACAAGAATAAGTTAGTAATTCTGATGACAACCTCATGGTTGATAAAAAATAGCACTCAAGAGATCAAAAATAGTGCTGAAAATTGGTGCGAGGTTAGGTAGCTCATCATTCTACCCGGAATTAGCGCAGATGAAACACTCTAAACGTATAATTGAAGATCTGGTGCCTCACTCATGGGTATTGAATGATTACAAGTCTAACCTATACTCTCTACCGGCGGTTTAGGTCCATTTTGGTCGGCTCTAGCCTCTCAAAAACTAAGCACTCCGAATATAGTTCTCTAATATTTCTAAGTTCAGTTATTTCGGTTAGAAATCCGTATGTAAACCTAGCTAGAAGTATACTAAATGACTCTAAAATCTCTAAAAGTTGAAGGTTTTCATGCAAATGTGTGTATGCTTAAATATTCTACCTAAAAATCTATATGCCTAATTACTCCCCCACACTTAAACTTTACATTGTCCTCAATGTGAATTGAATCCTCCAATGTAACGTCAAGAGGGGAAATTCTAACATGATAGAAAAATAAAAATCAAAAACAAAAGATAGAAATACAAAACCAATGGGTTGCCTCCCATTTAGCGCTTAGTTTAACGTCGATAGCCCGACGAGGCAATCTGTGCTACTCCTCCAGAGGGAGCGCCTCTTCTAACTGTATGGCAACCTTTTCAGGTTCAAACGGCTCATAGTATGGCTTTAAGCGATGCCCGTTCACTTTAAGCTCCTTTCCCGTTATCAAGCAACGGATCTTCACTGCACCATGAGAAAAAACATTAGTCACAAGAAAGGGTCCTTTCCAACGAGACTTCTTCCAATAAAGGCGAGAGTTACACAGTAGAACTTTCTGTCCAACAGTAAACTGTTTTTTAGAAATCCTATTATCATGCAAAGCCTTTGTTTTCTCCTTCCTGTCCAAATCAAACACTTGTTTAGCCAAAGAATCAATAACATTAATAGAAAAACAAGAATGTACGTCACTAGGATATCGCATCGTCTCATAAATGTTGAAACGTATTATTTCTCCATCGAATTCCATTGTCAATGTCCCATTATAGACATCAATTTTTGTTCGCGCCGTTCGCATGAATGGACGTCCCAGTAGCAATGGTATAGACGAATCAGTTGATCCATCCGCCATCTCTAGTACACAGAAATCTGCTGGAAAAACTAACTGATTAACTCGTACAAGCACATTTTCAACAATACCTCGAGGGTATACATTAGAACGGTCAGCTAGTTGTAACACAATTCCCGTTTCTTTCAACGGTCCTAACTTAAGAGATTCATATATAGATGCAGGCATAACATTCACTGAGGCTCCTAAATCTAGCATGGCCTTATTAAACGTTGTGTCACCAATAATAATAGGAATATCGAAACTACCGGGGTCTTTACACTTGAGTGGGAGTTTCTTCTGCAAAATAGCCGAAGCATTTTCCTCCACTCTCATTACCTCATTACCGGTTAATCTTGGTTTATTGGTGCACAAGTCCTTCAAAATTCTCGCATATTTGGGGACTTGTTTAATTGCGTCAATCAGTGGAATGTTCACATGAATCTTCTTGAAAATTTCTAAGATATCCTTATCTTGTTCCGCCTTTTTCGAATTAGCAAACCTGCGAGGAAAAGGTAGAGGAGGAACGTAAGTAGATAAAGGAGTTTTAGAATTTTCGTTAGGTACCTCAGCACTTTTAGAGGCGTCAGGACTCTCTTCAGAGTTACAGTTACTCTCTTTTTCCGGAACCGGCCCTTTCGGGTCTCTATTTTTCTCGGCTTCTTCTGGTTGTACAGTTCGTGTACCACTTCTCAATGTCACGGCACTGACATTTCTCTTGGATTGATGGGTTGAGAAGGGAGTTTCTCACTATTCTGTGTCTCCAGAAGGTTCAATCTACCGGCCATAGCGGTCATCTGAGTCTGTAACTCTTTTATCGCGTTTTCCGTGTTCTGCTGATTTTTGGTCGTATCCTGCTGATTTTTCTGCATATGTGCCGTCATATTTTTCATCATGGAAATCATCTCTGACGACTCTGAATTTTGAGCTTGTTGTGGTGGTTGCGCTTGTTGTTGCATCCCATTCTGGTGGTTGAAGGCCGGCCTTGAAACCGCAACTTGCTGATTCGCATAGCTGAAATTCGGGTGATCTCTCCAACCTGGATTATACTATTGGAATATGGATCATACCTTTGCCTCTGCTGATTCGGAAATATTGCACTCACCTGTTCGGCTTCTCCCTCATAAGATGGAATGATCGCTGCAGCCATCTGTTGCATCATTTTCTCCATTTGGCTGATTTTGTGCTCTAGATGCGGTGCGGAACTAACTTCGGCCACCCTTTTGACCGGTGTCTCACGGCTCAGAAATTGTTGAGAGTTTGCTGCCATATTCTCAATTAAATCTCTAGCCTGAGTTACAATTTTGTTTACCAGTGCACCACCACCTGCGGCGTCAAGAAGATTTCTGTCGCCTGGTTGAAGCCCGTCGTAGAAGTATTGTACGATCAAAGCATCGCTGAATTGATGATGTGGGCAGCTAGCGACTAATCTTTTGTACCGTTCCCAGCATTCATACAGTGTTTCGCCTGCCATCTGCTGCATGCCGCAAATTTCTTTACGGATTCGAGTAGCCTTTGATGCAGGGAAATATCTCTCTAAAAAGAGCTTCTTCAAGCCGTTCCAAGTTGTAACACTGCCGGAAGGTAAATAGTATAACCATTCCTTAGCCGTGTCCATCAGAGAAAATGGAAAAGCTCGTAGCATGGCTCCATCAACGTCGGGTTCAGCCCCAACCATGTCCATCATGATGTTATTGAAGTCCATCAGATGCTTATTCGGGTCCTCATTAGTCATCCCGTGAAACTTAGGAAGCTCACGGATCAGTCCCGGCTTAATCTCGAAAGTAGAAGCGGTCTGTATGCACCATTGTTGCGTATCTAGCTTATGAGACGCTAGATCTTTCAATGTGCGATTTGCGTCCCCCATTGTTTCATGTTCTTCTTCCGCGTCTGACTCTGCGAAGTCACTTGCTGTACTCGGAGGAAATGGCGTGTTGGCTGCCCGGACTAGTTCGTTCAGTAAAGTGCCTGATCGAAGTCGTATGCGCATTCAAGTACTTAAAAAAAATATTTAGAACCGTATTAGAACTAAAAATAAAACAAAAACAAAACTAAAAATAAATAACAATCCGCTATGCTTCCCCGGCAGCGGCGCCAAAATTTGGTCGTGTCGTAATCAACCAAAATAATCAAGTTCTTACTCTCTAAAATAGATTTAAATACAGGGATAAGAACAAGTTCGTTCCCACAGAGAGGCAATTAAATTGTTATCTACTTTCAATTACGTGAGTGACAGGGGGGGTTTTGTTATTTTACTTAAACTAAATTAAACTAACGTAAATTAAATCAAATTAATAAAACGTAAATCAGGGATGAGAAGTATTGGTTAGAGAATTCAGCGTCCGTTTTCCAACATGTTATTAATCAAAGCATACTCAACGTTCATGCATTAGTAATACCAAAAACCCTAAAGTAGCCAGTTATCTCGTCTACTTCAGCAAAACTCCTAATATCATCAAAGAATGAGTACCTCCACCCTTTGAATTCTTAGCACCGGATAACCTGAGTGAGTACCTCCACTCGAGTTCATTCCAATGATAGCTATGGTCTTGTGAGTTGAGGTTAATCTAAGTAACCCGGCAATTCGCCACTCGGATTCAACCTAGGTCAAGCTTCTACACATACTTGCATGGCAATTTTAAGTATCGTTAACAAATATATTATACTACCTATAACCGGAGTCCCTCGACAGATTCGACTCTGAGAACTCCAGTTTAGTTGTAGATATCAATGCCTATTTACCTGATTCCGGACTCAAACAAATCAGCAATCAATCATATGTAATACTATAATCAGTAGAACATGAACGATATTAAAATAACATGAAATTATGAGCATGCGCCATTCAATCAATAAACATGTTTTCTAACTTCAGATTACATCCCTAACCAATATAGAGGGTTTAGCTCATCATGAGGTTCTTAAAACCCATGGAAATAATTAAAAGATACAATCAAACCCGGAAGAATTGTGACGAAGAGTTTCTGCAGAATCGCCTGTATGAAAAGGTGGCCAGCACCTCTCACTTGCGCCTGTCCCTTTTCCTTTACGCCTGTCTTCTTCTCAAAACCTAATTCTCCTGTGTACGTAGTAATATGAGATCCCCTTCCAGCAGCAAACTCTCTAGCCTTTTATACGTGAGTTCACTTAGCCCAGAAACTTGATTTTTCCCTTTTTCGAAAATAGTTGCGCCCAGCCTTCTTTTTCGGCTGCCAACTTGCGTAGCCAAATTGTGTAGCCAACTTGTATACGTGAACCTGACCCCCAAATATCTCTTGGGCCTCCAATATTTGTTGTAGTTACCTCTCAAAAAAGCTTCCCATGAGAAAGGCCTGAGTTCTTTTTATAGAACTTGAGTTAGCCACTTTCACAATCCTAGTGGAATTAGGAAATGTGCTAAGTTTCCTTATTCCATCCCAACAAGATATAGCAACTCAATATTCTTTCCTAATCCCATATGACTTCCCCAAGCTAGCTACTACTCCACCAAGGCTAGCCACTAGTCCACCAAACCACTCTAGCACCTCCAACTAGCCACTTAGCACCTTAGCACTTGCGGTTCAGCCAACTTAGCGCCTGGGCGCTAGCAGCACAAACTAGTTTGCCACCATGTGGCTTTGCCCATAACTTCCTCATACGAGATCAAAATGACCTCGTTCTTTTGGTGTTGGCTTCGTAATTCAATTTCCTACACTGTAGAAGGTGAAAGGCCTAAATTAAGTAGATTTTTACTGGCTCCTCGGTAATTCTTCTCATACATCTCCATTCTGTAGGTTTCTGAACTGTAACCTGAAAAGACAACTAAACTTCGAAAGTAATAATAAAACATAGTAATTCACTCAAATATAGCAAATAAGGGTCAGGAAAAACTACTTAAAATGTATGATTTATGCACCTATCAACTAGTAACCATTGTTTTCGGATGTAAAGCCCAAAACAACAACTTCACCTACAGGATCCTCTTTTTATTTTAGCTTGATCTTCTCTTCTTCCCTATTTTCAACTATCACTCAGAAGCATAATTCTACCAGATCTCGAGTTTGTTACCGTAACCAACGGCCATCATCTGCCTCCACTTTCTATCACTTCTCATCTGTCATCACAACTACCAACAAACTCTTGAGCTCAACAGCGACCCCTCATTCTTTTTTTTATCAACAACTGCCTCACTGCGTCTCTGCCATCAACCTACAGTACAATTAATAATGGCAGTTATTCTACTAACTAGATCTCAACAATCTCACACCAATCAATTGCCATCAAGCTCAACCTCGGCCATTAATGACAACATGAAACAACACATATTTTTTTACCCCAAACTCCATAATAAGTATTACTCATCCTTTTTAACAACTCTATTAACTCCCTGCCAAGCGTGGGAGCTCAAAAATCGGGTTCACCTCCACCATTGTGATCATCATAATTGATCAAAGAAATATCATTTTCACGACACTTCATCCCATCATCATCAATCACATCTATTGTGATTACTGAAAATCTAGTAACACAACCACATAAGATGATTGTTCAAGAAACGTTAAAAATAAGGCAAAAATCTTTGATAAAACCATTGTTTATTTAAGATTGAATTGATTACATATGATATAATGAATATATGAAGCAAAGTGTTCTATCTGTTCTTATATAATTACTCTTTCTTAGTCTAATCCTTTTTCTTCAATATTTTCTGACCCCTTCTTCCGTTTTTTAGTCTAGTATTTATAGAACTGTATAAGGGTCCCCCCAAGTCTTATTTGTCCAGCTGTTGATATCATCTATATCTTATGATAATATTTATTCCGCATAATTCTTATGTATCCCGCAGATTATAATGAGAGTGTTTCTTTATTTGATTCCCCGTAGGGTAGATTGCATTCTCCTTGTGGTCTTATCTCTTGGTTTATCTAATTAGATTCTTCCATGTGGATATTCCCGTAGACTTGATGCGGAATAGATATTAATCTTTTCTTAAATTATTGCATGTACGACACGGACTTGCGAGAATGATGTGTCACGTTTTTACTTCTTTTATGTCATGCTTTGACTTCTTTGTCCCGCTCGCACCTTGTATGATTGATACATGTCCTTCATGCAGAATTAATGTAAGTTTTGTGCCATCTGTCGCGTCCTTATGAAGACTGAGTCATTTTCCAATAACTTGCGTGTCTCTTATGCAGTACTAATATCAGTTCTGCGCCATCTGTCATATCAGATTGACCGTCGGTAGGATTTGTCTGAGCCGTTGATTTTTCTTCGAGATATGAAAAAGAGTTTTTTGGGTCTTGATTCGATAATTCTCGAGTTATTATAAGGGCTAATTGATGTTTGGTACTCAGGTTTTGACCAGGTTTAGTATTTGGTCTAACATTTGTCCAACGTTAGGGCTTGGTACCTGGACTGACGGTTGACTACTATTGACTGTTATTGACTAAATTTTAATTAATTTTATAAATTAAATTATATGAGATTACAAATATATCCCTGATGTCGGCTTAACATCTAACGGTTATGATGTAACCATTAAACCTACGACTATAGATCTATCCTCATCTTCTCTTCACTGATCTATCTTCAACCACTACCACCACCATTCACATCCACCACCATGGCAACATCATAGTCTTCAATTGCAGCAACTCAACCTTTAAACCCTTTATCAACCACCACTTAACAACACCATCTTATCTTTGTAACTCAAGAACATCTCCAAACCATTATTAGAAACACAATTATCAAACAAAATTTCTAACAAATCCTAATTAATAAAAAAAATCCTAAATTGACCAAAAATTAGGTCATCAGATCATAATAATCAAGCAAACTCAAAATTAATAATATAATACGCGTGAAGATTACAGATCGAATTGAGTTCAAGAATCTCTGAAAGTTTTAAACATAAATCTCCATTTGAATTATACCCCAAATCCATCTTTATCTGCTCAACTTCAAATCAAACATCACCCACAGAAACCTAATCTTGATTCTCTCAAAGCATATCTATAACTCAAATCCAATTATAACTCTTTCATTCTTCATTCACTAGTAAATTGATTTACTTCTCAATTTCATCAAAATTCAAATCAATCCCGAAACCCTAATTTCAGTTTTAGAATTGGGGAAGAACAAAAAACCCTAATTAAATTCTCAAATCTTCTTCTATTTAATTCAACATCAAAATATCCATTCAAACTCTTAACTCAATCAAACCCATCTTTCAAACATCAATTTTAACTTCAGAAGTTTCCCTATAATTTTTCTCAAGAAAACCATAATTTTCTGATTCAATTCAAATCACGATCTTTATTGAAATTAATCCTTCAAATTAACATACAATCTTCCTCTTCATCTCATATTCTCTAATTCATCCTTAATTACTCTCTTTTTTCGTCAAATCTCGTTTATAGAAACTCTAACTTCTCTTCTTATTTAATTCACTATTTATAATCTTCTTTTGTTTAATTAACACCAACATCATCATAAATAACACTCTCTTAATCATTCCCTTCTATTTTCGTACTTAAAATCCTCACTTTCGTCACTTGATTTACAGAAAGAAGAAGAACATGGAAGAAGGAAGGAGAAGAAAGAGAGAAAAGAGAAAAGAAATGAATAAAAATCGATAGAAATTGATTAGCCTTTTGTTAATGAATTTAATTATGGGTAATGAATTTGAAGCATGTGACAAGTGTGCGTCAAAATAAGGGTAATTTAGTCCAAGTGAAGGGTATAATAGTAAATGCATAAATATTTATATGGTAAAATTAATTAAAATTAGACTTAACCTAGTCAACTCGGGTCAACCGTCAGTCCAGGTACCAAGCCTTAACGTTGGACAAATGTTAGACCAAATACTAAACCTAGTCAAAACCTGAGTACCAAACATCAATTAGCCCTTATTGTAATCTGATAAACCTTTCTTTGATAGCTAACACGTGTATGACAGAGATTTAGTATTCACAATCTTCCCCTTTTCTTTCGTATTCTACAAAGGGTAGAATTTGAGAGAAAAATTAGGGTTAATTTGACTTTGGTACCTGGGTTTTGTCCATATTTAGTGTTCTTACTTACATTTGTCCAACGTTAGACTTTAGTACCTGGAATCATTGTTCACCATGGATGTCAAAGTTAAAGTACTGACTTCCGTCTAGTTTTTTTTTTTTTTTTAAAAAAAATTAATACTTAACGCCGTTAACACGTGAGTGTTTTAAAACTCACATGCCTTCTTATACATCCTAAGGCTATGATTCTTCTGATCCAACTGTCGGATTTGAAGACATTAATTTACACATGCTTACACATATGAAATTGGTTCATCATACATACAACCAACCATTAATTCAAACACAATAACCCACGAACCCATTAATCCATTCATAGTCATTACCAATTTTTCCCTTGAACTTCTTCTTGATTGTTCTCCGACCACCGGCGAACCCTTGGAATCATTTCACTAACCCATTTATCTGTTTCAAACTTAAGAACTAACGACAATTCAATTGCAAGCAAAATAAATTTCTTGCTTCCTTTCTAAACCCATCACAGATCAATCCACCAGAATCCATGCTTTCTTTTTGTTAGAACCACCAGGATCATCAACTCCAACTGACTTATAATTTTTGTTCTAAAGTATGCCCACAGATTCAGCTCCACCAGGATCATCAACTCCAACTGACTTCTCTTGGTAACAACTGCTTTGGTTTGGCTGTGTATTTGAACCACCACAAATCCATCTTTACTTTCTGTAACCTAACATTCATCTACACAAACCCATTCAATCATAACAGTTTAGGCAATGTATTGCAGCTTCAAAATGCATCTTTACTTTCTATGTTAAACATCTGTAAACCAAGCATCACTGAACCACCATCTCTTCTAAATGTGCACTGAAATCAAATTTAACCTAAACCCATTCTAACAAGCCACAACATTCAACCAACACCCTCAATTTCTCTCTATCATTCACGCCGGTAGAAAGAAATAAATCAAGAGGAGAAGAACAAGTGATGGGATAAAGAGTGGTTAATAGGTCTGATGGAGGCGAAGACTCAGATCTGTGATAGAAGATGAAATATGGTTGTGGTTCAATTCTGAGACAGGAAGAAAGAGAAGAACGATGGTCGTTCGATCTGAGTTCGAGAATTGAAGAACACAGAGAAGATGAAATAGTTTTATGTTGATCTGATTATAGTAGAGAAATGAGTTTGTTGTTGTTGCCGTGGTGATGCTGCTGAGGAATCGATTGAAGATAAGGAATAATAAATGGGTTTGTGATGTTTGAATTAGTATGGGTTTTCGAAGAACTGATAAGGATTCAGATGGGGTTTTGTTGATGCCATGAATTGGAGAAAACAAGTGATTACTGGTGATGGCAATTAAATGGTGCTGCAATGAGCTAGATGGATGATAGAATGGGTCTGGTGGTTGATTGCTGGAATTCGAGGTTGTAGAATGGTGCGATGTGGTGTTGCTGTTGTTGATTAAGGTGAATGTTGGTGTTTAGAGGTGGCTTGAGGAAGTGGTAGTATTCAGGAAAGAGTTGAAGCTGTTGGGTATCAAATCATCAATTTCTTTCAGGTGGTTCATCAAATCATCAATTTCTATCTGGTGGTTCATCAATTTTTTCCCCGGATTGTTTCTCTGCAACAACAAATCATCAAACCCATCTCTTGTTCTCTCTAACAGATATCACCCATTATCTTCAAACTCAAAGATTCAAATTTGAATTAAATCCAAACCTAGAAGAAGTGGGGTTAAAAGGGTTCGATCCAATTGGGTATCAAATGATGGAATTAGAGACTTGGATGACAATTCTGATGAAGGCGGAGAAGCAGATGATAGATAGAGGCGGAGAAGCCAATTTCTCTGATAGATGAAGGCGGAGAAGCAGATGATTAGGGTATGGAAGAGTTTTGGGGGGTTATATTAGTTAGGTAGATCTTAACCGTTCATCTTTGAGATAGAACAAGACCTAATATAAACCGTAGATCTTAACCGTTTAGGGACTTGGTTTGTCATTGTTATCAAAGTTTATTTTTTTTAGTAATTCAAATTTAATTGACGAAAAAAATGACACCTCATCAGTTCACGGGTCTTAACGGGTGAACAGTGATTCAAGGTACTAAAGTCTAACGTTGGATAAATGTAAGTAAGAATACTAAATCTGGACAAAACCCAGGTACCAAAGTCAAATTAACCCGAAAAATTATCACGTTTTATCAATCTCCACGCCTTCAATAAAGTTTCTATTTTCATTTAATGTGTGTTTATTCTTTTGATGGTTATTCTTCGAAATCTTTGTATAAAGTTGAGCCTTATCAGATTCTTCAGTTCTTATCTTTATTCTCTGTCCCATTTGTCTTCTTCTTCATAAAGCTTCTACTTAACTTTACTCTTTTTCAACAACTTTTTTCTCAGAGAATTTTAGAATTTGATTAGTTCAGTTTCTTCCCTTATCTTCTTTTTCGATCAAAGGTTTCTTTTCATTGAGATCGAGCATCTATTTCCTTCTAAGTTTAATCCTTTTTCTAGATAAGACTTTTGATTTCACCATTATTGCAGGTAAGAGCTTTATCTTCATTTTCTGGTTTCATGGTGATTTTGATTTTAATTTTATGATTTGATCGAATAATGAAATTTCTGGTTGAATTTTGATGATGGGTTATAATGAAATAATGAATCTGAGATGCTAAAGATGATAATGATGATTCTGATTAGGTTTTGATGATGGGTAATAATGATAATTATGATCCTGAGATGTTTATAGCTTTAATATGTTGATTCTTTCTTATTTAAACTTGAACTTTGATAATAAACATGGGCAAAAAAAAGGAAGCACACTCTTTTACGGGGGGGGAGGATATGGTCCTTCAGATGCTCAACCCCTTAACATTGTTCATCCTGCACAAGCTTTTACAAATGTTGTTGGTACTACCGTTGTTGCTGTTTAGAAGACTTCTTCTTGTAGAAATAAACGGACTAGTGAAAGTTTGAGTTTCAGGTCCGTGAATCTCAAAGAATTCAAAAGAGAGCATAATCTTAAAATTTTAAAGTGTCATTTTATGATCCTGCTGAAGGTGACGAGTTAACGCTTGATATGATAAGTCAGTTCCCGTATAGGAAAAATAAATTGTTAATAGCTGCGGGTGCATTAAATGCTGGTTTAGAACTACCTTTATACAAAAGTGGAGATTCATTTCAGTATGAAGTTCTTGGGGGTCGTAGTAGAGTGGATCAACACCGTGCGGGCCGTTCCATTGCTCAATATAATGGAAATTGGTGGGGTATATTAAATGAATCTCTTAAACATAGCAACCAAGAAACAAATATGACAAGTTATATTCTCAATCCCGCAGAGCCTCAATATTATACTGTAGCCAATTTTCATGTTACTTATGTTGATGCTATGGCTGTGAAGAACTATAAGAAATGGAGCTTTGATCATCAATTTTTTTTCTTAACCTTTTATTAATTTCTCTGTATATAGACGACTGATTGTGCTCTGTATGAGAAATTGTGTTTATTGTTCGACTGTTCTGCGGGATGTTTTGTCAAGACATGGTCTTGCTGGTGGGTCAGGTAAATGAAGAAATTCTTATAATTCCTCTGTATCAATTAATTTTTGAATTTGTATCTTCAAATTCCTACACTTGTTTGTAGTATGACCGTAAAAACAATGATATTCACAATAGTCTTTAGAATTTTATGTATGTGGAGGTTGTTTTTCTTTAGACCACGATCATTCAAAATCTTATTTATTCTTAATTGAATTTAAGATTCTAGAATATCCAATGTTCAATTTAGTGTAGACTCGATCTTCAAATGGTTTATTGAATTTTCTTTCATCATCACTTTTGCCCCGCTTTGAATCATTAGAAGGAGTTTGGTCTGTAACACGTTTCCCGGAGCTTGATGTGGGTTTAACAAAATTAGTTCTATGTGTAATTTTTTGATTTTGAGAAATTACTCTTGGGTTTTGCCTTTGTATTTCTTGAAGTCTTGCATGTTTCTCAATAATCACTCTTAATTCTCCTTTTGTTGTTGGATTTGCACCATGAATATCTATGAAAAGTGGTCCCATGCGGTTCGATATTCCCCATTTATAACAGTTGATAGTCATATCCGGACTGATATTCCTTGTTGCTTGACAGATTGATTGTCATCGATCTGCATAATCCCGAATAGTTTTTTTGGACCATGATGTAAGAGCAAATAATTTATCCATTCCTGCATTTGCGGTTTTATTGTACATGTATGTTTCCAGAAATGTACGGTTCAACTGTGCATATGAATGTATTGTCCCTTCAGGTAAATTATCAAACCAAGTTAGTGCAGATCCTTTTAAACTTGATGGAAAATATATACACATGACGACATCATCTTGTTCCCAACGAGCCATATTATGATTGTAATATTTTAAATGAGTTACGGGGTCTTTAATCCCATCATAACATTCAAAATTGGGTAGAGTGAATTTTGGTGGGATGATTGCAAATGCAATATGCGGTGCAAGCGGTGTTGTGCTTGCTTCTTTTAATACTTCATCCAGACGTTTGCCTCCTTATTTAGTTTTTAATGACTTAATTTCTTCTCTCACTGCTTCTAAATCCTCTAGGCCTTTATTCCATTTGTATTATGAGATTTTCTTGGTTCAAAATCATAATAATTGGATTTATCCTGTGTATGAAATTGATCATGTTTATTTTGATGTAATTGATCATATATTTCATCGATTGGTTCAACTACCATTATTCTTTGATCCCTGTTAATTCTAGCTTTACTTTCTGCGGGACTTTTGAAATTCTCCTCTTGCCTGTATAATTATGGAATTGGTATTCAACATTATGACTGATTTTATCCCTGAGTATTTGATTCTCTTTTGCTAAAAGTGTAATTGTCTCTGCATGAATTCTTTTAATTTTGTGCATTTCATCCAATTCATCAAATAATTGAGTAAAAGGATCAATTCTATTTTTATATGTTTCTGCTTGTTAGTATCCTACGGCCTTGCTATTATTGATTGGTTGATTATTGGGGTTATTTGATTCTATTGTTTTATCCAGCGGTCTTTGTGCTTCTTTTACTCTGTTTATTCCTTGAAATTGATTATCATTCCTCATTTCTTTGCTTGTAACGGGATAACGACCGCAAATTTCAGCATTTTTACTTATAATATATGGCATCCCGTATAAAAGTTGTGGTCCTTGGGATTCTTCTACAATTTTCTCTACAACTTCTACATCTTCTTGATCAACAATATTCTTGCAGAATCTACAACCTGATTGACTAAATATATTGAAGTGTTTGTTACAATAACAGATGATGCATTATCAATTCTTGTTTGTTCCTGAGTTGTGTTATTTGTAGTTACTTCTATCTCTTTTTAATATCCTTTTGAGTATTATTTTGTTCAACATCTTCATTTGATTTTCCATTTACCATGTTAACTGACCAATTGATTTTTTCTTTGACCCCGAGTTATTATTTTCGATGTTGTAGGAATCTCTTTATTGATATTATGGTTGTTGGTCATTATTTATTTTGATATTTCCATATTTGTTTTAATCTTATCAAGTAAAAGTAAGGATTCATAAATTGAAACGTTAGCGACATTTGTATGAAATGATAAAGATGATGAAAAATATAATTTAGAGTAAAAATGGTTTGAGATCGATGTAAATTCATTTGGTACAAGAAATAAAGGTTGAAGATCAGATAGTATCTTAATAATGAAACCCAAGTCAAAACAGAGAACATATTTCAAAGGTTCATTGAATCATTTTTTTTCAGAAAATATTTTATGATTTGAAATCTATATGCAGAATGTCGAAATAAAAATTAAAGAGAAAGTAAGTTCTACTGAACTTTAAGGAATAGAAAAAGAAGGGGTTTCTTTATTAAAACCAAGATCATAAAATTTTTATAAAATATTTTGAAAGTTTAATCAATTTAGGGCAGGTAGGATAAATCCTTTATTACCTTCCATGTTTCTAGCGTCAAATTGTGATTACTGAAAATCTAGTAACACAACCACATAAGATGATTGTTCAAGAAATGTCAAAAATAAGGCAAAAATATTTGATAAAACCATTGTTTATTTAATATTGAATTGATTACATATGATATAATGAATATATGAAGCAAAGTGTTCTATCTGTTCTTACCTAATTACTCTTTCTTAGTCTAATCCTTTTTCTTCAATATTTTCCGACACCTTCTTCCATTTTTGAGTCTAGTATTTATAGAACTTTGTAAGGGTCCCACCAAATCTTATTTGTCCGGCTGTTGATCTCATCCACATCTTATGATAATATTTGTTCCGCACAATTCTTGTGTATCCCGCAGATTATAATGAGGGTGTTTCTTGTTTTATTTGATTCCTCGCACGGTAGATTGCATTCTCCTTGCGGTTTTATCTCTTGGCTTATCTAATTAGATTCTTCAACGCGGATATTCTCGTAGACTTGATGCGGAATAGATAAACTACAGACCATTAATCTTTTCTTAAATTATTGCATGTCCGACATGTGACTTGCGGGAATGATGTCTCACGCTTTGACTCCTTTTATGCCATGCTTTGACTTCTTTGTCTCGCAGCTTGCATGATTGATATGTGTCCTTCATGCAGTATTAATATCAGTTCTGCGCCATTTTTGTCGTGTCATTGTCAAGTCTGAGTCATTATACCGTAACTTGTGTTTCTCTCATGCAGTACTGACATCAGTTCTTCGCCATCTGTCATATCAGATTGACCGTCAGTAGGATTTGTCTGATCCGTTGATTTTTCTTCGAGATATGGAAAAGATTTTTTTAGGTCTTGATTCGATACTTCTCGAGTTATTGTAATCTGATAAATCTTTCTTTGATAGCTAACACGTGTATGACAGAGATTTTATATTCACATATATCACTCAAACCCATCTATGATTCACCAACGAGTTATGCTAGCAATAACTTCTCTCAACTCATCAACACACAACAAGTCCTAGAAGCGTGGAGAATTTAAACTTAGTTTTAGCCAGAAAACCAAACTTCTTCGATGTGAACTGATTGATTGAAAGAGGAAGATAAAGGTACTCTTTAGCATATGGGCTAGTGCCTTTAACAATATTCAAATAATTAGGCATCCCTTAGTGGAAACTCAGGCGCCTTTAGCAATTTTCAATTAAAAACCCATTTAATTGTCGTTTCCGGGAAACCGACAAGCTTAATTCCTCTTTTTGCCTGTAACTTTCTCATACGAAGTCGGAATGGCTTCGTTCTTTCACCGTTGGGCTCGTGTTCTCGTCCTCTTTGATATGGTGAGAAGAAATCCTGGATATGACAGAGATACACTGGGTATTTAGCAATTGTTTCTTTAAAGCACTCAATTTCACTTCTTTTAGAGATGTAACCTACAAAAGACATAATATATAAAACTAATAATAATACAAGGTAGTTCACACAAAATATAACAAATAAGTATAAGTAAAAATACTCAAAATATGTAAATTATGCACTTATCACTCTGCGATCATTCCAGATATATACCAAGGCGGTGTCGTTGGAGAGGCTATGAATCCTATGAGGTTTTTTGAATCCGTCACGAATATAATTTTTGGCCAATGAGTTTTTGTTGCGGTTCTGGAGACCATTAGCATGTCCCAAGTTTCAACTAATAAGGCAGTTGTAATTCCCAACGGTTGCGCTAAATCCATCATTATTCTCGTATCCGAATCTCTGATGATGAACCCTGCACCTATTATTTCTGGGTAGCCCCTTGCAGCTCAATCCGTGTTGATCTTAATCTAGTCCAAGTTAGGGTTGGACCATCCTACTGATATGGTTATTGTTATTTTTGTATCATTTAATGGGGCAATATTTGGTGTATCGCCATGCATCACAGGAGGTAGGGACTCCTTCGCCCAAGAAAACTCATGCTGCTACTTAATTGTTGCTATTAAATTATCTTTCGATGTTGTTTGCTTGTGACGAAATATAAGCTCATTTCAGGCTAACCATAAAGACCATAAGAAAAAACAGAAAGATGTAATGTTTGAGGGCGGTCCTTGTTGTTTTAAAAGTTGGGGGATGGTTGCTTGGGTAGTTATAGTGTTCAAAGGGGTAATTGTTGGTATTTTGGTTGTCGAGAGGCGAGTGATGAGGGTGTTCCATGTTAAATATGCTAGTGGAAAATGGAGAAGCGGGTGATCAGCCGATTGGAATTGATGAGTTGGATGCGGTTTAGGATGGAGAAGGTCGGTAAACCTTTGTTGATTTCTTCCACAAGAAAAGTTGTATTTTTGGTGGACATGGTAGGGTCCATAGGAATTTAGTGACTGAGAGGGGGTTCTGATTAAGTTGATTAACCTTTTAGGTTAGACATTTGTATCCTAACACGGCCAAATAATCATGTCCTGGGGGCTGCTTTAAGGGAGGTGGATGTTTTCGATTTTTTTGGACTGCAAATGGTGGGAGGTTGTTTAGTTTATCATGTATCCAGTTATGAGAAAATGGGTCAATGATATCTTCTACTATTTGGATATGGTAACATTATGTTGGATCAAGGTTCGAGAAATATGGATCCAGTTATCTTGGATAGGGGTTGTTGATCCATTACCAATGCGGTGGAAGATGATATTTTGGAAGGCAGGTATGAGTGATGTCAATTGTTTCCATGTGTACTGGATGAAGAAGGGTTGGTAGGTATGCTTTGGAAAATTGGTTGTTGCTCGAGATATTTTGCATTACATAGGATGGCCCAGATGGAGTCAGGTTGATCATGCAAGCTTCAAACTCTTTTCATGAGCAACACTTTATTATGCTAGCTACTCCTTCTTATTCCTATCCCCCCTCAAAGATTTGTTTAGTTAATTATTCGAACCTAAAGGATGTAGGTTTCTAACTGAGGAATCATGCCTTTAGAAGAAATTCCTGGTGATACGATCCATCTGGTTATGCACATGGGTTGGGATAAATTGTTTTTACATGAGGTGGTTAGAGGTGGGTGTTAGGGAAGTTTTGATGAGAACTAACCTTCCGGATGGCGTTAGGTATTTTTTCATATATTATTTGGCTTTTCTCGCTAGTCGTTGAAGCAGATGATCTTCCTTGATTGAATTATACTGCCACATAAATGGGGTTTTTTGAAGTGGTTGGCATGCCGAATAGCTGATATGGATTCTCTACCTTAGTTGTTCCAGTTTTGGATGATGTGGATTTGGACACATTAATTACCTGGCCAACTAAGGATTTGTATGACTGAAGCAAGTTCTTGAGATGATTGCTACTCTCAATAAATGCCTTAAATATGATAAGAAGGTCATCTGCATACATCAGATACAAAATGGGCGTCGTTTTTTGGGATATTCGTAGTCCTCCTATAAGGTTTTGGGTTTCTAGGTTTCCCAAGTTTGTAGATAAGATTTCCGCACAGATTATGAAAACATAAAAAGATAGCGAGTCCCGCTTCCTTATATCCCTTGTCGGAATAATATATTCGTGTGGTGTACTATTGATGTTGATTGAATATGTAATTGTAGCCACGCATAACATTATATAATTCATAAAGGTTTCGGGAAACCTAGTTTGGTGAAGGTTGTTTTGATGAAGCCCAAGTATAAGATATCATAATCCTTTTGAATATTTGGTTCTAGAGCTATTTTTGGATCTATGGTGAGGCCTGGATATTTGATGTGATGGAATAGCTCTCCTTCAATTGCTATGTTATCGTGAATCGATCTTTGGGTACAAAGGCACTTCAGTACGGGCTTATAATAAATGGGAGAAGCAGCCAAATTCGATATAATTAGAATTTTAGCAATGATTTTATAGGTGACATTACAAAGTTTTATAGGTATGAATTATGATGGCTTTGATGGATGATCTTTTTTTGGAATTTGTGTAAGATTTATGTGGCTCATGAGTGGGTGAATATTAAGTGAATTAAAAAAATTACGGACTATAGCTATCAACTGAGAATGAGTGGCTTCCCAGAAGGTTTTAAAAAACTTACTAGTGTAGCCATCCGGGCCAAGAGCACGCTCAAAATCTGTAGAGAATAGCGTTTATTTGATTTCATTTGAAGTTCATTACATCTTCAATAAGTAGGGCACATTGTATGGGAGTTAATCTGGGAGTGATTGTTGTGAACAGGTTATTATCTATCATTGTGCTTGTTGATATATATTGTTCAGTATAATGATCCAGAATGAGCTGTACTATATCATCTTTATTGGTGACTCAGTTATTTTGCGGGTCTGGTAATTGTTGTATATTGTTGCATCCTCGGTAAATGGTTGCTTTGGTGTGAAAGAAAATTATGTTGTTGTCGCCCGATTGGAGCCATTTAATTCTGGATCTTTGAATCCAGTAAGTTGCGTGGCATTGGAGGGGGGTTGTGTGGTGACCTCTGAGCTCTTTTTCATGCAATAACCAATAATCTAAATCATATCCCTTTCTGGTAGCACATTGATGTTGCACAATCTTTATATGTGTTGTCGATTTCTTGATCATTGTCGGAAGGTGGCCAAATTTTTTTTTATTCCATTTGGTAAGAGTTTGAATGGTTGTGATGAGTTTTAGTTGTAAGTCCAAAGAAGGTTCAATGTCATTTTTCGGATCCATGCAGAGTCTACCACTTGCTTGAGTTGTGGATGAGTGAGCCCAATATGTTCAAATTTGTAGTTTTGTGTTCCCTGCCAATCGATTGCTTTCGTTTGCAGCAAATTGGGGCATAATATGAAGCTATCCTTGGGAAATGAGTGGCTCCTTCATGAGGGTTTGTTGTGCGCCAGTGCTGAGTTGCTAGAGCTCTATCCAGGCGTTCTAATATGTTATCCTGCCCCATTTGATTGTTTGTCCATGTGAATGGATCACCTCGGAATCCCAGATCGATAAATCACATTTGGTTTATCATTCTGAGAAAATATTAAGATTGTGCATAGCTTACTTGTCTTCCTTTTTTTTTTCCTGATTGATCTAGTATGTCGTTGAAATCTCTTAAAAGTAGCAGGATTGATGTTAGGGTATATAGTTAGAAAGTCTTACCAGAGGTCCTTCCTCGCATCGGGGTGTGGTGGTCCATAGATGTATGTGTATAGCACAGGTTGTGCAGGTGGTGGTGGAGTAACAAGGACATAGGTTCTGGGAGTGAAGTAGTATCTGGATGTTCAAATTATCCCTCCACATTAGGCTTAATCCTCCACGTCGTCCAATTTTTGGGACTAGGAAATGATTTTGGACTTATAGTGATTGTTCAAGTATAGCCATGTGTCTTGAGTTGGCTAAAGTTTCTCATAAAAAAGAAACGATGGATGGTTTACGCAAGGAGATCATCTCTCGAAGTTGTTGGATCGTCGACGGCTGATTAATTCCTTGACAGTTTCATGCCAAAATGTTCATGGTGGCCTATTAGGGGTTAGTCAGGAAAGACCCTTGTTCATAATTGAAGGATTGGTACTTGGCTTTAAATGGGCCTAGTTACATAAAACCAAGATAGATCTATGGAGGTATGAACTTGGGATTGATTTGGCCTAATTGAATAAACAGTTGGAATTAGTAAGGGAAAGAGGCAACTAAAAGGAGATATAAGTCAGTAAAAAGACAGAACAAAGAAGTTACTAGTGGTAGAGATGACAGGAAAATAATTGAGATAGGTATGTGATTATGGGATCCGGACTGAAACAATTAGTGCAAAACAGACCTGTCTGAAATATCCTTCAGCAGCTTGGTGAAAAAGAACTAATAAACAAGAGAGAATAAGCTTGACCTCAATAGATACCTTGGAATTGAACTGTTGAGTTAGGTCTAACTTATGAACGACAGAAATCAAGAAAATAACTTCAATAGGCAGTTAGGGTCAATAATCTTTGGAAGCAAAAATAGAAGTAACAAGTAGACGTAGTCAGTTAGATTAGAGTGATCCAAATAATTAAAAGGAAAGCTAGGTAATGATGCATTCAGTGAAAATGTATGTTAGTATGGGGTATTGAGATAGTGGAAATTATAGTGTAGACAAAGTTCTTGGAAAGTAGGATAACGTTTGTGTCGATGATGGTCAGATTATCTTCTAACTTTCTCAAAGTAACGTAATCTTCATAAGTTTTTATAGGAGCAAGCCGCAACTGAAGGTGGTATTGAGTTAAAGAGATCCCTACGATATTATCGAATGGAAATACTTCTTCTAAATAACTAGCCCACAACAGTAGCCACTAAATGTAAAATGAAGTATAGGCACCGTAGAATGCTAATAAGCAAATGAGAGTAGGTCCTTGATAACAATTGAGATAATTGTATATCAATATAAAAGGAGTACTAATAAGCAATTAGAGTTACTGCAGAAGCAGTCAGTAAGTTATTAGAAAAGGTTAGATAGGTTCAGGTTCAAAGCTTAGAATTTCTAGGTAAGGTTCAAAGCTTAGAATTTCTAGGTAAGGTTCATGAAGGTTTAAGGATAAGTCAGATTCACAGAATCTAATTCATATTACAACTTTTAGATAAATGAAATACAACATACTAGTAAACATAAAGTATAAAGATAAAATTTCCGATTACGAAAAAGCAAAAGAAACTAATTAGGAATAGACTACCGGCCCATGGAGAACTACACCTGGGTTACGATGTTTAGTATATGATACATTTGGGAATTTTGATGGGATTATCCTTGCTACAGGTGTTGCTGGTGTTACATTATGGTGATAATGTACGAGCTCATTATTAAGACTAGGTTCCAACTCTTTCACGACCTTAGAAACATGATAATGTTGGTGCTGCAGTCATAAAAAATCTGTTTTTAACTAATAGTGAATGTTGTTGATTCTGCTGTAGTGTCGATATGGAGATTGAGAGGAGCCAATGTGTTAAATATGTTGAGAAGATTGTTGTCGAATATTATTCCTGTAACAGAAAAAATAAACCAAATAGAAACTTGTATCTGATTAAGGGAGGGTTAGATAAAGCAGCACACAATCACTCAAGCACAGAGAGGTGGAGTCGCCTGTTCAACAGACTGCCCTTAACTCAATATTTGCCAGGTACACCTAGAAGGTGTTGCTATACCTTTTTAATTGACAAATTTGAATCCAGGATACAACCACCTGATACCAACCCAGTTAGCAACACTCGTTGGCCCGTTGTGAACTTAACAGTAGAAGAAGATAAAGAAAAATAAATCTAGTGCGCACAACAAAGCAGGAAGATGGTGAAAAGTCGTCAGGACAGTGGCTGCGACTGGGGTAAGAAAAAAAATCTGACTTTGTTTTTTCTTTTAAGGAAGAAGAAGACTCTTGATTATCAAACGGTAAAAAGTCAATTAATTAAATAAATTTAATATGAGATATTTAATTAAAAGATTTTGTTATTTAAATCTGATTTAAATTTAAAATTCAAAACGGTAAAATACTTAATGTACAAAATTAAAAATATGAAACCGTTGGATCTCAGATGGGCACTCGCAGGGCTCACACCAAGGCTCGCACCAAGGCTCGCACCAATGGTCGCACCAATGGTTACACCAAGTCTCGCACCAAGGCTCACGCCAAGGCTCACGCAATATGGGACTAGTCCATTTCCTAAGTCCATATCCAATCCACTAGTTCTTTTTCCTTATATAGAACGTTTGTGGTAAAGAGGATAAACTTCCTCCTTGGTTTGCCCAATATGG
>JAJJMC010014301.1:2149301-2206654 GCA_023531435.1 Papaver californicum | reverse complement strand
TAAGATATATTTAGTAACAAAAATCATTTTAAGTAATAATCAAAAATTATTTTAAGTAATAATCCATTTTTAATTCTAACAAAATATTCAATAATTCTATTTAGCCAACCAAATCAAACTCACATTCAAACTCACCGATAATGTGGCACTGATTTATCTTGACTTTTTAATTTTTAGGTTTTTACTGACGAGTTCTTCTCTTTAAATCTTAATTCCAGGATCCGATCATTTTTTAATTTTTGGGTTTTTACTGAAGAGTTCTTCTCTCTAAATCTTAATTCCAGGATCCAGCCATTCTTATATTAAAACTCTTCTTTAATTTCATATCTCTTGATTATCAATTCAAAATCTATTTTCTTATGCAAATACTCTTCCTCTTTTATATACTAAAGTGCAATCCAATAATCTTTCATCATGATTAATTTTATAATTCAGTTCATACAACCCAAATATTCGTTAACTCTATTTTTCGATGTTTTTTTATAGTTATTTTTTTTGTTCATGGTTATAGGCAGAAGAGATGGTTGAAACTATCAAATACGAAGAAGAGATAATACAGATACCTCGTCGATTAGAGTTATTTACATGTAGCTGGGTACCTGCAAACACAGAACCGAAAGCTTTAATTTTTCTCTACCATGGTTATGCCATCCGATCGGGGGATGCTTATGAAATGACATGTCAATTAAAGATTTCGTTACAGTATTAGATGTCCAAAAGCACGAGTTGGTGAAACTTGTTGAAGCCTTTATACAAACACTGTAGCTTTGTTGAATGGTGATCGCTTTAATTAAGTTTTTCTAAAAAGTTAACATAAATCGGCGTCATATCATCGATGGATTTGACGATGGATTTAACTTGATGGCCTAAATAGAATCATTGTTAAATATTTTTCTAAAAGTATCAATAAAATCCTAATCCCATTTATATTTTAATTAAATCTGATTCGGAAAACAAGGAATTTAACACTAATGGCCGACAAAACCAGTGATACGATAATATATGTGGGTCCCATATTTTTATAATCTTTCCGAGGACTTTTTTACCCTTAGGAAAAATAAAAATGAAAAAGACACTGTTTCTGAATTTGAATACTAAAAATCCGTAGAACTGATTTTCAAAACAATTCACTTTTCTACTTTCACATTATTTGAATGGTCTTTTAAGTGGAGTCATACAACGGCTAGATTAACGTTATTTCTCTTGTTCGTGTGCATGTGAACATGACATTGACTTCCCAATAGCTGGAACTTTAAGTTCAAACAAATTGGTGGGCTTCACATCATTGCCAATTATATTTAGGGCTCAATAATTCTAGATTAACCGTAGGGTATCCAGACGTTAGATTTTTAGGTTGTTTACAGGCTTGGAACCACAATCAGAGGTTAGATTTTTAGGTTGTTTACAGGCTTGGAACCACAATCTGACAATCGCATCCGTTTTGTGTGAGATTTAACCACTTACCCAAAAAGGGTTCGCGAGATTTCTCTCCGCGTAGGATGAACAGAAGTTTTGGTTTTTGAGTTTTTATAATTTCTTAATAGGTTTATCGGGTTCTTAAATGATGAAACTAATGGCAGATTAGTCAATAAGAATGAAAGCTAACAGAATTAACTGTCACATGTGTGACTGAAGTGTGTACATACACACATGTGACTGTCATGCTCACAATTGTACTTGTAAGACTATAAAAGCCAAGAAGGAATGGCTGGCAGTCATATGAGCTTTATCTCATTTTGTTATATTCATTCAGAGAGTTGTCTCTCATTTTTCACTAATAAAACAAGAATGTCTTCATGGTATCAGAGCAAATCTGATCCAATTTGCTACTGAATTTTTTTTTTTTACTGAGTTCTTGCTTTCTTTCAAGAATCTAATTCAATCACAGCTACAAGAACATTTCTTCAAGCAATATTCACTTGCTTTCTGTAAAAGAATCTCTAATTTTTCTCCTCAAGAACAACCAGATCTGTTAATGATTGAAACATTTCTTCCATCAACAATGGAAAATCCAACATCAAATTTGTTCTCCAAAGTCTCCCTGAATCATCTCACAAATTTTGTCACACTCAAGCTCAAAGAGGATAACTACATCACATGGAGAAATTTGCTACAACCAGTTATTCAGAAATACAAGTTAATGAAATATCTTGATGGAACTCTACAATGTCCTGTTCAATTCACAAATCCAAGGAATCAAGCAAATGGAATTGAAAATCCACTATATTCTGACTGGATAGATGAAGATTCCACCATCTGTATGTGGCTAAACTCAACAATCTCTGAGACTGTCATACCCTACTTCTCCAGATCTACTACTTCTGCTGAGTTGTGGAAGCAAATAGAAGAAAGATTCAGCAGATCTTCTTCAACTCATTCAATCCAACTCAGGACAAAATTACTCTCAATAACTCAAGGTAACAAATCAATTCCCTTACTAATCAGTGAAATAAAAACCTTGTCAGATCAATTGGCAGCAGCTGGTGAAGTGATTTCTGATAAAGAATTGGTGGTAGTAACTCTCAAGGCTCTAAATGAATCCTACATTCCATTTGCAACTTCAATGAGACATAGGAGCCCTCCAGTAACATGCATAGAACTACACAACAAT
Source organism: Papaver californicum (assembly GCA_023531435.1). Lineage (NCBI taxonomy): Eukaryota > Viridiplantae > Streptophyta > Magnoliopsida > Ranunculales > Papaveraceae > Papaver > Papaver californicum. The sequence continues at coordinate 2,204,043 of JAJJMC010014301.1, read as the reverse complement.
CTCTTGAGTGAAGAAGCTGTAATTCTTGATAGAAATACTGTTTTAAAACAAGAAACTGAAGCAAAAGCTTTCTATGTCAATAACTATAGAGGTTATTCAAGAAACTATAATAATCCATCCAGAAACAACTACAGAGGAAGAAATTACCAAGGAAATAGATTTCCAAATCCAAGAATCTTTCACAGACAAGCTTATGGAAGAGGAGAATATGTTGCTGGGCATTCAGTCTGTCAGATATGCAATATTTCAGGCCATACTGCACAAAATTGTACTCAGAGGCTAAATTTTACCTATCAAGGTAGATCCCCACCAACAAATCTCACTGCAATGATGGCTGCAGCAGACATATTTGACAATGAGGAATGGATAGCAGACAGTGGAGCTACACATCATATTTCTCCAACCACAAATGTTCTACAAGAAAAGACACCATATGATGGTTCTGCAACAATCCAAACAGCCAATGGTTCAGGTATGAACGTCACATATACAGGACATTCAACAAAACAACTTCAACAAAGCACTATTGAACTAAATAACATCCTTATTGTTCCAAATTCATCTCACAATTTGTTGTCAATTCACAAATTCACAACTGACAACAATTGTTCATTAACCTTTGATTCTAATGGATTTTGTGTGAAGGATCAACTATCTGGGAAGATAATTTTTCAAGGGCCACATAGACATGGTCTATATCCAATCTCTTTCAGTTCACCACATCATGCATTTACCACAACAATAATTGATCCAGTACTTCTCCACAGAAGATTTGGACATCCATCATTCCAGACTATGCAAAGATTAAGCTCCTTGCTGCATTTGTCTGGTTTCTCTAATAAACCCTTCTTTTGTCATGATTGTAAAATGTGAAGAAGTCAGAAATTACCTTTTCAGCTATCATGTAATTATGCAAGACAACCTCTGGAGTTGTTGCATATGGATCTCTGGGGACCATGTCAGACCAGATCCTTGTCAGGTAAGCTGCATTATGCAAACATAGTGGATGAATTTACCAAATATTGCTGGGTAATTCCACTTTCTACTAAATATGAATTCAAGCATTCATTTATTTCATTTGTTACAAGAATTGAAACACTACTCAATCACTCAGTTACTAGAATTAGAACTGACAATGGAGGTGAATTTATAAACTCATTCTTGAATGATTACTGCTCAAACAAGGGAATTACTCATGAAAAATCTTGTCCTCACACACCAGAACAAAATGGTGTAGCAGAAGTTAAACATAAACACTTACTGGGCATCACAAGAACACTGTTATCTCAATCTGGATTACCTCATGAATTTTGGCTAGAAGCTCTTAGCACAACAAATTATCTAATCAACAGACTGCCAACAAGAGTTCTGGATTTCAAATCTCCTTATCAGAAGTTATTTCAAAAATCACCAGATTATAACTTTCTGAAGGTCTTTGGGTGTGCCTGTTATCCTTGACTCAAGCCCTACACTTCAAATAAACTAGAACCAAGGAGCAAAAGATGTATTTTTCTAGGATATTGTCTACAACATAAAGGTTACAGGTGTTATGATCCAAACACTGGAACCATATACATATCAAGACATGTTTCTTTCAATGAATGTTCATTTCCATTTACAGAAAATTCAGTTCAATCTCAAATACACATTACTGATTCCACTCAAGAATCAGTAATCAAAAGACTCAACTCTTGAATCTATTCACCAAATGCAATCTTCTAAAACAATAACAATTCCTGAAACACAAAATTCCAATACTCATCCAATGCTCACAAGAAGAAAGTGTGGAATCACCAAACCAAAATCTTATTACTCAACAACACATCCATTAGATGTTGCTCTATTCAGTACAGTTCCAGACATCCCAACAAATATAACTGCAGCACATAAGAGTAAAGAATGGAGAGATGCTTCCACTGCTGAATATCAAGCTCTCATTGAGGCAAGAACTTGGTCTCTAGTAGACCCACAGGGAATAACTAACATTGTTGGCTGCAAATGGGTATTCAGAATCAAGCATAATTCAGATGGTTCAATAGCCAGATATAAAGCTAGACTAGTTGCAAAAGGCTTTCATCAACAACAAGGCATAGACTTTGATGAAACTTTCAGCCCAGTAGCAAAGCCAACCACCATAAGAATAATACTTTCTCTTGCAGTTCAGTTTGGTTGGGATATGCATCAACTGGATGTAAGTAATGCCTTCTTACATGGTGAGTTGCAAGAAAAGGTGTACATGGCACAACCACCAGGATTTATTGATCAAACAAGACCAAATCATGTGTGCTTACTCCACAAAGCAATCTATGGTCTAAAACAGGCACCAAGGGCCTGGTATGCTAAGCTACACTCAGCTCTGACTAGCTTGCAATTTGTTAATTCCACAGCTGATACTTCTTTATTTGTGCACAAAGCTGGATCAACAATTACAGTTGCACTAATATATGTAGATGATATAATTCTAACAGGATCGTCTACATCATTCATTCAGAATGTGATAACTACTCTCCAGGTACAGTTTCCAATCAAAGATTTGGGAAATGTGCACTACTTCTTAGGATTGGAAGTCACCAGATCAAGCAATTCGTTATTTTTGTGTCAGACAAAATATGTAGTGGATTTATTAACAAAATTCAACATGGAAGGGTGCAAGCCATGTGCAACTCCAATGGCATCCACACATGTATTGAGCAAAAACAATGGGGACCTACTGACTAATCCAACAAACTACAGGTCTCTGGTTGGAGCATTGCAATACTTGACCTGGACCAGACCAGATATCACATTTGCTGTCAACATGGTGTGCCAATTCATGCATCAACCAAGAGAACCACATCTACTGGCTGCAAAGAGAATCCTGAGATATCTCAAGGGTACCATTTCATATGGGTTACATTTCACAAAAGGCTCAACCACATTACTGGGCTATGCAGATGCAGACTGGGCAGGAAACATTGATGACAGAAGATCAACAGGAGGATACTGTCTATTCTTGGGTTCTAATCTGATTTCATGGTCCTCTAAGAAACAAACTACAGTTGCTAGATCAAGTACTGAAGCAGAGTACAGGACTCTTGCACACACAGCTGCTGAAGTGGTTTGGATATGTTACTTGCTTCAGGATCTTCATTTCAAACCAACAGGAATACCAAGATTGGGCTGTGATAATATAAGCTCAATCAACTTAGCATCTAATCCAGTATTATATTCCAAGATGAAACATGTTCATCTTGACTATCATTTTGTCAGGGAACTTGTTCAATCAAGAAATCTAGGAGTGCACTATGTTCATACTCTTGATCAACTTGCCGACATATTTACCAAGAGTCTGGCCAGCTCAAGATTTAGTCTCCTCAGAACCAAGCTCAATGTGGTTCCAACCGACATGAGCTTGAAGGGGGGTAATGGCAGATTAGTCAATAAGAATGAAGGCTAACAGAATTAACTGTCACATGTGTGACTGAAGTGTGTACATACACACATGTGACTATCATGCTCACAATTGTACTTGTAAGACTATAAAAGCCAAGAAGGAACGGCTGGCAGTCATATGAGCTTTATCTCATTTTGTTGTATTCATTCAGAGAGTTGTCTCTCATTTTTCACTAATAAAACAAGAATGTCTTCAGAAACCGTCAGGAGAAATGCTTAAACATAATCAATATACATTTTGCAACCGATTTCCTGAGACAGCTGCAACCGTTTACGAAATGTCCGGCAAAATACAAAATGAAGGGTTAATCAGAACTTCAAAGGGGCGTTGTCTCTACAAAGAAAATAAACTGATAGAAAAATGGATGGTTTGAGTCATCTACAGTGTTCCTTTATGTGGATGATCATAGCGAAACTTATAGGCTTGTTGGTTCCTATTTTTTCTTGTTAGTTTAACTATGAATTTTAGCAGGTTGTTGGATGATAACTTTCATATTCTATCTATGGCCTATGGAAAGCTTAACTCTCACAATAAATTTCCTTTTTACACTGTGAGGGAGAAAACTCCCCATAATTTTATTTGCAATGTTTCACTATGACATGACCTCCAGAGCTTCTCTTGTTCGTCCAAGAATGTTAAAAACAGTTGCTGCAATGCGAGATGGTGTCAAGCCAGCATCAACCATTTGATCGGCAGGTGATCCATGCTCGATGTAACGATCAGGAAGAACTAATGGTCTCCACTGCACAGGAATTTAAGCCATTAGCTAAGGTACTTGTGCGTGTAAGTCAAATAAATGCTTACAGACCGAAAAGAGACTGACTGTACCTTGGTTGTGCCATCAAGAAGACCATCGAGGGCCATGAATTGAGCAACATGAGAACCGAATCCCCCTATAGAACCCTCTTCGACTGTGACAACTATCTCATGTGATTTAGCTAGGTTGCGAACAAGGGCTTGATCAAGTGGTTTGCAGAAACGTGCATCCGCAACTGTTAACCTCAAGCCATGGGCTTCTAGTAAAGAAGCTGCAGCAACACAGCTTTGAACTGCTGATCCATAACCTAAGAGTGCTACTCTTTCTCCCTCGATTAAAATTCTGCCTTTTCCCACCTGTAAAAAGATTATTTAATAGGTTATGAGCTTCTAACAGTAGTTCCTAGGGGTTGGAAGGAAAACATGTTTTTTTAGCTCTACTTTACCTCCAGTGGAATGCCTTTGTTTCCTGCTGGAAGCTCAACGCCGATCCCGTTTCCTCTAGGATACCGGAAACAAGAAGGACGGTCGTCAATTGCAGCAGCGGTAGCAACCATATGAAAGAGATCAGCCTCATCTGAAGGAGCCATCACAACCATGTTTGGTAAGCATGCCATGTAAGTGACATCAAATGATCCAGAATGTGTAGGACCATCAGCTCCAACAAGCCCTGCCCTATCCATTGCAAATCTCACAGGCAATTTCTGCAAATCTACATCATGTATCACCTGCAATGTGATAACCCATATCTTAGATTCACTATATCGTTACGGGGATCCAAAATTTGGTTTAAGACTTTTAGTCTAATAGCTAGTATCTGAATCATTAGAATAAAAGAAGAAAGAGAAGTGACTTTAGACTTACCTGATCATAAGCTCTCTGTAAGAAGGAAGAGTATATTGCACAGAATGGTTTTAGGCCTTCGCAAGCCAAGCCTGCAGCAAAGGTAACAGCATGTTGCTCTGCAATTCCCACATCGAAACACCGTGTAGGAAAGCGACGAAGGAAAAGGTTCATCCCCGTTCCTCCACCCATTGCAGCATGAATAGCAACAATGTTATTGTCAACTTCTGCTTCAGCTATCAAAGCTTCTGCAAAATAGGTTGTGTATGATTGAGTAGGAGCACTCGACTTAGATTGCTTTCCAGTGGCAGGATCAAATTTTGAAACACCTGGACAAAAAAACGTAATACTATTAATATTTCTGTTCCTAGTAAAACATAATTTAGTTGACTGGATATAAGTAAGTTTTTACCATGATATTTGTCAGCAGCTTTCTCCGCATATGGGTATCCTCGACCTTTCTCAGTTATGACATGGATGAGGACGGGCCCTGTTGTATGGGTACTCTTGACCTCTTTGAGAATGGCAACAAGATCATCTATGATATGGCCATCCACTGGACCAATATAATAGAGACCAAGCTCTTCGAAGAGTGATGAACCAGATCCACTAATCATTCCTCGTGCATATTCATCAACTTTTGCAGCAAGTTCATGCATTGGTCCACCAATCTGCTTTGTGACTCCCTACAATCATCTCACAGAAGCTATAATTAGTTTCATTGTTTTAAAATTCATTAGTCTGATCCATGAATCTTGGATTGTTCATATGAATTTACCTTGGCCACCTCCCTTAGTTCTCTAAGGGGTCTGCTAGACTGCAGCCTACTAAGAGCACTACTTAAAGCTCCTACAGGTGGTATGGGACCGTCAAGATTTGCAGTTGGTAAAGAAACTTGTTTGTTGTCATTGAGGATAACAATCATATCAGAGTCAAGGTATCCAGCATTGTTCATTGCTTTTCGTAAGCTTGCCCTGCTGTCATGGCACCATCACCAATAACGGCAATGACATTGTTATCTTTTCCCTTCAAGTCTCTTCCCACAGCCATTCCTGTACATAAATATTGTCAAAAGATCAAAACCTAATGCATCCTGAATATCTTGAACATAAGAACTTATCTTAGTTCTCGTGACAGTTCAAAATAGGATTTAGGATATAGTACCCAAAGCGGCCGAGATACTGGTAGAGCTGTGACCAGTGCCAAAGGAATCGTATTCACTCTCAGCACGTTTAGTGAATCCCGATAATCCATTTGTTTGTCTAATCGTTGACATTTTTTCTCTTCTCCCAGTAAGAATTTTATGAGGGTAAGACTACAGAAACAATTAAAAAAAAACATATCAAAGCTTCAAATTATGGAATTTTAGTAGTACAAATATTTACATAAGACTGAAAGTAGTAGTTAACCTGGTGACCAACATCCCATAGTATCTTATCTTGGGGAGTATTAAAGACATAATGAAGAGCCACAGTAAGCTCAACCACACCAAGGCTCGAACCAAGATGACCTCCAGTCTTAGAAACATTGAAGATAACATCTGAACGAAGTTCATCAGCCAGTTGTTTCAATTCCTACACCATCAAATTAACCAAAATCAACATTTAATAGTATCTCTTGACATATTCAAATTCAATCAACTTTTCATTTTATCAACTGTAATTGTAATAAAAGATTACCTTAACAGATAAATTCTTCATATGAATTGGATAATTGATTGTATCCAATAAAGGAGTTGGTGGTCTTTGTGAAAAATACTCTCCACTTTCTGTTAGTGATGCCCAAACCCCACATGGCTTCTTCTTCACCTGTAACAAGTTCACTGATTTTCATCATATATTGATTTCAAAGTAAGTCAATTCCTTAAATTTTCAGTAAGGGTTTTCCTAAATTTCATTCTTTGTCATAACCCATTCAACATTAGCAGTGAGCATGAAATCAAACACATGGAAAATGAACAAGACCCCAATCTTTTTCTACTAGTACAGTTCAGTTTAACAACATGAATATTGTAATAATGAAATTTATAGTGAACATAAAACAGAAATGAGTTGAACTAACCTGAAGCTGGGGATGTTGGTCTTTTAGATCTACTCCCCAAAACAAATGAGTTAATAAAGAACCTTGTTTATGTGATGAGTCTAAAGATGGTGTTTTTGATGACATATGAGTGGGAAACAAAGAGAACGTTGAAAGAGCCATTAGAGATGGATAGCTAAAAAAACTAAGTAAGAAATGAAAAAAGATGAGAACTTGAAAAGTTGTTAAGTATATAAAATTGAATCAACACAACAAGAATCCAAGAAACAAAAACTACTACTACTAGTTGGATGTGTCTTCACTGCTAATAGTGGTGAGTTTAGATAGAGAAAGTGGAAATGGCATTATAGAAGAGGTGTGTGGTGATAATTGGTGCACAAGGACACACTGACTTCATATCTGGTCTTTGCAATTCCCATACTCTTTTTGGACAGCTGAAAAAAAGATGACAACATTGATTGGACCACGTCACACAGAATCTGCAATGGATAACGAATTAAAATTCCTAGATTTAAATTTAATACTTAAGGTAATATTGTACTCATCATACGATTCATACCTACGATGACAATCCAAGCAAAGAAATTCAATTTGATAATAAAAAGATAATGATATAATTGCCTAAAAAATATATAAATTTTTATTTTATAAAGAAATATAAGGGTTATTGAACGTTTGATACCCAGCAAACGTTCAATATATAATTTTGGTATCTAACATTTAAAATATCAACGGTTAGTATTTTGATTAACGGTTGGTACTTTGATCCGACGTTGACTGTTAAAATCGACGTTTGACCAAATTTTATTTTATGTTTCCTAATTTATATTACAATTTTATTTAATTTTATGAATTTACCCATTAAGAAAAACAATTATCTTCTTCCTTCAAACTCTAGCCAAATTCTGTAACCAAAACTATGACCCAAACTCCATATCCTAATCTTACATAAACCAATATCGAGCCAAGACTGACCTAACCCTTTGGCAAACACTCAAATGATCCTTGTCTAATTGACGGCATAACTTGCTACAAGAACTGGCAGCAGCTAAACTGGGAGTCGTGAAGAAATAGTCGTTCAGGTTTTTTGTCAAATATGTTGAGTGCAGTTTGTTGTTGATTCAGAGATAATCTCCATGTTGATATATAATACAATTCTATCTCCTTCTCTGCAATGAATTCATGTATCATGCAAACCCATATTTATAATCCATTCAAACACATAATCATTCAGAGCAACCCAATCAACAAGTCACGATAGCTTAATCAAATTCATGTTTTCCGGCAGATAAAACCATCTTTTTCCCTGTCATTTCTCAATTCACAACGAATTAGGGTCATCTTCATATTCCCTGTCAAACAAATACAAAACCCTTTCTTCTATCTGTTTCACGGCCACATTAATTCCATTTGAAATCAACCCATTTGTTCTTCATGCAAATAACACCACCATCATCTATTGTTTTTTCTCGGCAGTGAAACAATTTCTTCAAACCCTGTAATCTCATCATTAATAACCACTTGAAATTCATCAATCACTTCACTACCCGCTCAATCCTCTCTGCCAATATCAACCCATTTCTCTATTTCTCACGGAAAAACCATCATTTCTTCCCTGAGTTGTTTCTCGGCTCAACACTCTTCAATTTGAGTTCCAACTCTTCTTTTCTGTCTTTTCTCTTCTTGTTCTTCTTATTTTTCTCGGCAACAAACCCAGTTTCTAATCTCTGCAGACCAAATCTTCACCATTTCTTCGTTATTTTCAAAAGCAGACTCCAGTTCATTCTTCTCAATTCAACATCATCATTCTTCTCTCCCAACCAAATCAAAACCCCAAGCCTAGCTAGTTAGTTTCACAATTTAAAGATCTCTCTAGTCCACTTGAATTACAACTTGTATTCAAATAAAAATACAAATTCGATTGATTGCCTTAATTAGGTATTTGATTTGATTTTCAGTTGATTTTGAGGGTTGTTGTTATTTTTGGGATGTTGAAGAAGATGAAGAGGTTATAAAGATCGGTGTGAAGAGGTTAATAAAGTAGTAACAGTTTATGATTTACATGGGAGAGATAATAAGAGTGGAGTTGATCAATTGATGTCAACAGGATAAGCAGCAACACGGGCTAATACTGAGACTAGAAGAGATGGCGGAAGAAAGGCTAAGGTTTTCATTAGGGATAAATTGGTAACTTCAAGTATCTTTTTAATTAAATTTGAAAAAATAAAATAAAAACGGTCGAACGAAGATTTTAGTGATCAATGTCGGGTCAAGATACCAACCCTTAATGTTTTAAATGTTAGATATCAAAATAATATGTTGGACATTTGTTGGGTACCAAAAGTTAAATAGCTCAAAATATAATATCAAACAACTAACAGAGCCTTAAAGACCTGGGGAAGGCTCTCCCCGATATATCACTAAACAAAATACTACATAAAAAATTAGGGGAGTATCAATCCATTTAGCAGTTAAACCCTCGTAGGCATTTCTTTTAGAAAAAATGTCGGCTGCATAATTTCTTTCCCTAAATTGATGCTGAAAGTAGATTTGTTCAAAAAGGTGAGACAAAGCTAAAATATCCCTAACTAGAGAATGATTAAACCACAAGGTATTAGAAGTATCTGTGCATATGTTAACATCAAATTGGGAATCACTCTCCACAATCAACTTTGTTATCCCCAAATCCAAATCCCATTGTATACCATCTCAGATCACCCAAAGTTCATTCATATTATTAGAGTTAAAATTGATATACCTGGCAAACACAGCTCGAAATTTGCCTGCAGGATCACGATAAACTCCTCCAATTCCTGCACCAGTATCTTCATCAGAAGTGCCATCTACATTAAGTTTGACAAAGTTATTAGGAGGAGTAACCCATTGAACACAAAAGTATTAGTAACAACTGGATTAAGACGTAGCTGCTAAGCATTGTTGTAATCTACAACTGCATTATACGCATTCACTATGATTTCTTCCCAACTGAACTGTTTTCTGGAAAAAAAACCACACTATTTCTTGAGCACCAAATATGCCACAAAATGTAAGGAACTAAAATCTCCCATCTACTCCTTTGTTTTAGCCTTCAACATAGACATAAAATCAGTAAAATTGAACCCTGGGAGATTGATATGAGTTTGATAAACATAATCATGAGCATTCCAAATTGGCTTAATCTGATTACTGAGGGCCTATCATCTTATATTACTCATTTAAGATAGCAATTCTGATAATATTCTAAGAGCATCTCTAATAGAAGGTGTAAATTTAAGTTTTTTCATGATATATAGAATTTTATACCCAATTTAAAATAAATTCATCTTCAATAGTAGATCCTTCAAAGTAAGAGGAATGACATATCAGATACAAAGGTTTTAAAAAAACGGGAAGTATCCAATGACATAGTTAGAATGACGTTATCTTGACATTTTGGCGCCATTTTTCTTATAAAACTCAAACGGAAATGAATTTGAAGCTAACTTTCTAGAGACATGTTGTTCTTATAAATATCTACATTCCTACCAAAAATAAGTGTATTTGGAGATGTATAAGACCACCATCTACCACTTTGAAAATCAACCATGAAGATTAACGGTTGAACTTAAACTTTGTGGATGGTGGGGTTTCGTATCTCGGATTGTTCTCATTTTTTGGTAGAAATGTAGAGGTTTCTAAGAATAACATGACAAAAGAAAATTATCTTTAAATTAATTTCCTTTTAGGTTTTATAAGAAAAATGGCGCTAAAATGTCAAGATAATGGGATTCTAACCATGTCATTTGATCCTTCCCCTTAAAAAAAGTCTTAACTAGATCTCCGGAATCACCTCCATGTCATAACTTTCAATATTTTTTCTTTTTAATAATTGTTTAAAGTAAAATTAAACGGTTAAGATTTTGTCACATTAGATATTTTAATGGTTAAATCTTATACTATCTGAGATAGTTTATTGGCTATGAGGTCCTATATTTGCTACATGTATAAACGCTCCTAAATAAAGGTCTTAATAAGACTTCGACGTAGAATTTTTTACACCCGCTATTGGAGATGTTCTAAGGCTGAGTTGGCATTGTTTTTTTCTTTTCAAATAGCGCTTTGAAAGTATAGTAATATTTTTTCATCGTAGTGTTTTTTAATAAAGTGTTTTTCATGCAACACAATTCTAAAATTCTGAAACTTTTAAAAGTCGGAGATAATTAGCTTTTAAAAGCTCCAAAAGCAAAAAAATTGGCCCTACCTAATTTTCATATTTAATTTTTCTTTTCTATCCCTATTTGATTTTATAAATGACAAACATTACTTTTACATTTATATACCATCAGTTTTTTATTACCTGTTCTTTATTCTTTGAGAATTATTCATTTTCATTTTCAAACCATATTTTATTGGGGAAAATTATTTTTAATCCAAGATATTTTTTATATATTAGAAACCCATCAATTAGATAATATCTACTCTTTTAAAGGACTAACTCAATCGTGCTCCCACGTCGAACGTGACCAAAACTCCATATTTAGTTAAAAGTGAACAATACTCACGCACTCATATTGCTTAATATTGCTCAAACACACAAATACTAAAACAGTAGCGAGCACCCACCCTACATCACCTGTTCATTGCTATTACCATCAATCTCGACCTCACTGCAACCTTATTGGCAGCAAACACCATAATAACTATCATCTCCATTGAATCACAGTTACCACCATCAATCTCGACCTCACTGCAAACTTATTGGCATCAAACACCATAACAACCATAATTTCCATCGCATCACAGTTACCACCATCAATCTTAACCAACATCAAAAACCAGTTCTCCATTTTTTCCTTTGAGAGTCAAATTCGACTGTAACCCAAGCTTTCTAAAATTCTCCACAATCCACTGCTCCATGTAAAACTCGAAATCAATCACCACCATTAATGGCAACAACCTATTTTCTTTGATTTTATCCATCACTGCTATCAATGACTATTGATGGAAGTAACACTACTATCGAGATCTATCTCCAATCACTAAACGCAACCACAGTTAGCCATCAGCGTCACATAAAATAACCAGAATAATAGAGGAATCTCGATATGGTCTTTGTTGGAGGCAACGAAGAAGAATAAGGTAGCCCTGATGAAAATAAATGTCACTGTTATAATATATCTTTTACTGAGGGAAAAGGACGAGTTTGTTTATAAGATGTGGTGGCCCCCAATATTATTTTGCTCTTAGTGGCTAGGTTAGGGCCAGTTTTGGTCCGGGCCTGAAAAAGAAAAATACATTGTGATTGGGCGGGGCGAAGCTCCGCCACATCAAATCAAAAATTCTCATTAAACCCGGTGTGTAGCACAAGTTATATACCAATTTTGTTAAAAGAAAAAGAACTTGATCGGAAAGTAACTGTTATGAGAAATTAAATATACCCGGTGTATAGCACGGGGACTAATCTAGTATATCAAAAACTTATAATTAACTATCATAAGAGTTGATTAAAAAACTAACATTTCATTTAAATTTGGAATTAATTTCAATTAATAAAGACAGTTGTCAAAGATATCATAAAAATCTATTATTCTAAAATTACTCCTTATTCTTCCTTGTTTTACTCCCTAAATTATCTATTGAATATACTTTCAAAGTTATCTCCTAAAATAACTCTTATTCTCTATTTAAAACAAAACAAAAAAAATTAATCTATCTTATGTTAAATATTTGTCTCTCTAGGAGAAAAACAATTTATAATATTAAAAACTCAACTTTTCACTTAAGTAAAATTGGAACACAAATTTTAAATTGTTCACTTGAAACTTGCACAAATGAAGATAAAAAATTTCACTCGAAATACAAGAAAAAATTGTAGTTTTCAACTATAATGATTAGTTGCTATTTGTGATAATTACAATTTTGACAAGTTTGTGACTGGTGATAATCTCAATTTTTAGCATCTATTTATTACGACTAGTGAAAATCGTAGTTATCATAAGTTGAAATAATTGTAACTATTAATGAACCGATATTTATTCTCCTAATTGGTAAATATTTTTCCCAACAAATTTTTTAGTGGAAATAAAATGATAAGGGTATTTTAGACATGCCAAAACTATCAAAATACAAAGTCAACTCAAAACTTACTCTTTTACAGTGATAATCTTATATGATGGCTTTTAGATTTAAACCATTTTAATGGCGAGTTTCTAAAAGAGAGAGGATTCATTTTTGGGTTCTCCGGATATTTTCACATATTTTATATACCATTTCAATGAATTTTTTTAATTTACCAATAATAAAAATAAGAGCAAATATTATATAATTATTTAATTTTTGTTTGGAAATATATCTATAATAAAAAGTGGTTAGTAAAAAAATAATTCATAATAACAATAATAATACAGAAGTAGCTTCTCCCCACACACGTTCACAATAAGATTGACCGTATTACCAGAACTTCTTCCAGGGCCATGACTCTTCGGTCAAAAAACTTCATCCTATGTGTTGGAATAAATTGACCAAGCCAAAAGTCCTTGGAGGGCTAGGCATAAAAAAAACGAAAAACATAACAAAGTCTTACATATGAAGCGGGCATGGACTCTCCATAACCAACCCAAATCCATTTGGGAAACTACCTTAAACATCATTATATTTTCTCTCAAGACCTAACCATTACTTCCTCAGCCAGCCCTCATTGGAAAAAATTATTATCGCTACTACCAACAATCGATATTCCCTATCATTGGAAATGGATTAACAACCCATATTACCGCAAACTAGATTCCACAATCCTCCCCTCTTGACTCAAATCAAAGCCATATGTTCCAAACTGTTGCAGAACTAATTGATCCGGTAACGCACACCTGGATCCAAGAAAAACTAGCACATCTTCCACTCCCGACAACACAAAGAATCTTAAATATGCATCTACCATACCAAGAAACTCCAGACAAAATTATCTGGCAACACACAAAATCCAGAAACTAAATCATTGCTTCATGTTATAAATGTATAACCTACAACCTAAACCATAACCAAAATCACCCATTACCAAATTCATTACCAAACACCAACTTCATTTGGGAACTTTTCTGATAACCAGAAATTCAGTTTTTCTTGTGGAAAAATTTAAATGAAGGTCTCCCCACTTTCACCCTCCTAAAAAAAATCTGCCTCACTAACTGCGATCTCTGTCCAATCTGCAATTTGTCCCCTGAAACAACTAGCCACATCTCCACAACTGTCAAAATTCTAAAACGACCTGGCAGTCATTCCAAACCAACCTATTTTACCGACAACACTAGAAGCAAAATATTCACATTCCAATTACTCCCCAGACTTCAATTCAAAAAATAATCTAATTCAAAGGAAAACCTACCCTCGTCACATCTTTCTGTTTTTTTTTTCTGGTCCTTGTGGCTCGCTGGAATTGAGTATATATATCGCCGCATCCAACCTATACCCACGAGAATTTCCCAAATAGATTTTCAGTTGGGGGGGGGGGGGGCGGGGAGAATTTACTTGGGCGAAAGAATTTATCCCGCTTTACATCCCAGGAGAGGCACCAAGACACAATCCAAACCAAAGGCATGGAACCACAACAACGACATCCGTAGGATGGACCCCACCTGGGCAGGAATGGATTGAAATTAACACGAACGGAACATCAAGAGGTCATATAGGTTATGCAGGTGCAGGATTCATCTGTTGAGATACAATGACTAACACCATCAATGCACTGGCCCAACCGCTTGGAATTACAACTGCCCTCACTGTGGAAACCTGGGCAATGTTGATGGCAACCAGAAAAGCAACAGGTAGAATATGGACGAAAGTCTGCTTCAAATCAGATTCAGAAAATCTAGTACGATTTATCAAAAATGACTTTGATCCTCCTAGGTACATATATAGTATGATAAAAGAAATCAAACACCAAATAAACCAGATACCGAACATAAGAATAACTCATAACTACATGGAAGCAAACCAGGCGGAAGATGAACTAGCAAACCATGCAGCGGACATAAACCTAGCATGAAATTTCTCAACAAACATCTGGGATCAAATGGTCCCTTCTTTCTTAAGCACTATTTTTAATGACTCTAGGGGTACGACACAAACTTTTAATTCCTTTAATCCACCTTATGCTTCAAAAAATATATATATATTATTAGTAAGTTTAATAGTATATGAATATTTAATAGTTAAAAATTAAAATTGTAATTATTTTAAAACTAAAATAAAACTATTTTCAGAGATATGTCTGTTTTTGTCATTTGCTACAACAACAATAGTTAAACCTAATATTTAACCAAACACAATTTGATCACTTGTTAATCAACTTTAACTTTTAGTTTAGATTTTACGAAACATTCAACTATTTTTGTTACACAGTACAACAACGCACAACAGAAAAGTGCTTTTATAAAACTCACAACAATACCAAACTAAGTCTAAGTCATGGAATAGTACCTTGTATTTCAACACGTAAGAATTACTATTTGATACTTATATTATGGGTTGTATAATGGCTGGTCCATCCACTAACTAAAATATAACCGGAGGTCCAGAAAAAGAAAAGTTTATAATCTTAGGTCCTCAATTTTATTTATAGGTCTTACCACACGTGTGAGATCACAACAAATTTTCAAGTATGTCTAAATTACCATATACAACATGTTTCCATCTTCATCTTCAATCTTCTTTTTCTCTATGATTTTTCTGCAACTTTAGTTGTGGAAGACGATTTTTATGGTTTAGTCGATTTATCATATTTGATAACTATAATCTTCATTCTGAGATAATTCAACTGTAATAGCTTCGAGATTACACCAAAATCATGATGGCCGAAATTACCTTAAATCCATTGTTAATCTTCAAAAACAACTACTTGTTTCTGGTGCTGGTGGTGGTATGTCAAGATAAAAGGTACGCTGGTCTAAAGAATTTTGTTAACTTCTTTAACAATTTATATTCAATTTTAGTTGCAAGAATAAGAATCTTGATTTTCTTGAAGTAATGTGCTTGTTATATTTGTAATTACGGATTTGATTGTTTTTATTCGATACTTGTTGTTAATTTTGGTGGTTTAAATGCAAAATATATGATTTTGGTTGTTTCAAAATTTGAATCAGAAATTAAGCAAGCATAAAGAAGTTATAAGCTTGTACCACTGATTTGGCTTAATATGGAGAGCACTACCAAGTCAAGCATAGGTGACAATAAATAAAACTGCAGAACAAAAATGTATTTTAGTGTCACGTACTTGTTTCTGAATTTTTAAAGTTGTTTTGTGTATTTAAATTGATGTCTTGTAAATATCGTCATGTTGAAAGCAATCCATGAAGGTAAATGAATGAATTGAGTGCATTTTGATATACCGTGAAGGAATTGAGTGAATTTTTTATATACCTAGAAAGAATTGACTATGTTTATGATGTATTGTCTATTTTAATTTTTGCAAGTTGACACAGTCTAGTTTTGCTGATGAAATGTATTTTTAGTCACTACGCCATTTTGACCTTTTTGCAACGTTTATTTCCATACACCAGAATTCAAGAAACGAAAATGTTTGTTGCAAAAACGATGTTGCGTTAGCAACATATAGTGCAATGTTTAAAAACGTTGATTTATTTAATTAGATCAACTTTTAGAACCGTTGCTTAATTTATTTATATATGTTGCTTAATCATAATTAAAGCAACATATTTATTAAATTAAGCAACATTTATATAAACGTTAATTATGATAGCAAAATATCATGTTGTGGAATATTTATATACGTTGCTAATTCTAAAAAAGATTATCAACGTAAAAATCAACAACTTTTATATTCGTTGCAAATTTAATTTAGGTTTTAAAAAAAATAGAAACTGTATTGATAAATCCCTAGAATTTTGCACCTGTATATATAGATTTTTGAATCTGCATACCATTCTAGACTAAGAAGAAATCATAATTTATCTATATATAAGAAATCACAAGAATCATAACACACTTGATTGATCACCATTCATAACCTTCAAGAACATTTGTTATAAGCTAGGGTTTCAAAGTGTAAAAAAGAATCAATTGAATGACAAAATTGAAGCATGTAATAGTACAAACCCACAGAATTGACCGAAATGATTTAAAGATTAAATATCAAATGTATTATGATTCATGAAGAAACCATGTATATGAATTTGAATAGATTAAACATCAACTGAACCCTAGTTACTGAACCTGAAAATATGAAACATTAATTCATGAAGAAACTAACCTTCAGTTGTTAAAAATCTCTATACTGGTCAGTCCTTAAGGAACCAACAAATCTGCAGAGTACAATATCACTATTACAATCCAATTGAGGTTGACACAGAAGCTCGATAGTTTATCCACAAAACTAAAATCAAAAAGGACATTATTTTTAGTTCAGTATCATGAATCTGAGCATGTTAATTAGTTTTCTATTAGTCAAGTCCTATGAATTGCTAAAAAGCTTTTAAACAAAAACAGAGTAATAAAATAAAAACAAAAGGGTTCACGCTAATATAAAAAACAAAGTTGTGAATTAACACAAACTTTGGAATTCTGATACAATTGAGCAAGTTGAATGTAGTCCGGTAGTTAGTCCATAACAAAAATCAATAAAAACATAATGTAATACAACAATTACTGAGAGGCAGAACATAAGTAAAATTGAAAAGTTAACAAGAAAAAGATGTTGATTTTACCTTGCTTTGGGTGTGTGCATATTTAACCTTCTAATGTGGTAAAAAAAATCCTAACTATATATTTTAAGGGTCTCTGACCTTCAATACCTGCAATGGTTCAAAAGAATGACAAGCCTAGACAATGTTGACTGAAATGTCTAGTTGAACCATAAACTTTATAATAAAGACCTAAATTAATAGATTTAGTTAACTAATGAAACTAGTTAGCCTAGGAATCAATAAAGACTTCATCTCTTAAACAATTTCATCAAAATATAGTGTTATGTAATTGAGCTACAAAAAAGTTGATATTACATGTTCAACAACACAACGAAAAGCTCTCCACCAATCTGAAATAGAAAAGCTCAGAATCAGAAAACACATACATGTCGGATTATGCGAAAGAAGCAGTAAGAAATGGATTGTTGGTAATCAAAGCTATACCAATTCCGAGTTTGTCATTGAGTCCACCATAACTTGAACCTGGTTGGATAGGTAATGATTAGGTAAGAAGTTATATGGGTGTAGTGGAGCGTTCCAGAAGCCATCTACTCGGGTTCATACTATCCAGTCATAGGTAAAGTTGTTCTGTATTTGGTAGGCCTTGATCAGTGTTAGGAAACTACAAGTAAATTTCCGATAATTCTCAATAGAAAGCAAATTTTACCAGTTTATATATGTAACTATTATCTAAAAAGGAACTGAAGTATAAACATGAGCAAGTAAGAAAACATCCCAAGTTAGAACAATATCAGTTGTTTCATGCCCCCGCAATAATCATGGTCATCAGGTATTCCCGAAACCGCAGTATCAAAGTAAGAGATGAAATAACATAAAGATCCAACAACATAAAAAGCCACTCTTAAATAATTTATAGTATTTCTGTAGGGTCATTTAGGAGCTGAATATTCAAAGTACAATCTATTTATTTCATAGACATCATCTAAAAGGATAAAATAAAGAACATTTTATCTACAATTATCACATTTTTTAATCATCTGGTTTACTTTTCATGAGAATATAACATCATTAGTAATTAAATCATGAGCGTTGAACTTAAAATATCAACTTGTTCAGCTAAGGTTATATCTAACCTCCCTTGTTTCTTTTGCATTTCTTATAAGCCCATCAAGGCAGTCCCACTTGCTTATTATCCAAGAGTCTTTTCTGCCTGCTAACTGCATCAAAATCAAATGGGAACATTAGACATATGGTATATATATGAACCTTCTCCCTTCTCCTTTATCCGAGCTTGGGACCGGCAATGCATTTGCATTGGCGAAGTTAAGAAGGGTTTGACTATCAAAATGGTCAGGAAATAAAATATTTATATTTCATTAAGCAAAGGCAAGTACAAAAAACTATCTCAGACAGATTAGACAGATACATAGTCTGTCTAATCTTCCTACGTAAAATACAATAAAAAAGAAACTGTAGGATTCGCCGAGCAAAGACAATACCCAAAAAAACAGTATAAGATTTTTTATGTCTTGTACAATCTGTTGATAACCAAAATAACTCATCGCCCTATACTAAACTTCAGTATGCACAGGTTGCAGTCTATCTCCTTGAGGGCCATCCCAGATAATCGCTGTTTGATCATACACTTTTTCGATATAGACCTTCCTCTCATTCGGCTTCGTCTTTCTACCATGACAGAAATCACCGCGCACTATAACACCCAATGCAACAACCTTACCTCTATTGTCTAGTAGCTCCACTTGCCCAGATACAATCGCATTACTTGCACTGACCTCGTTTTCCATGACACAATCATTTCCACAAGGAGGATAATGAGTATACCCTTTCTCTGGCTAGAAGTGCCTACTCTTGGAATGTTGACAGCTGGTGTAGATCCATTAGTCTTCATGTAATGTAGTATCGCCTATCACGAAGAAAAAATAAGCATTATTACCTATATTTATTTAAAGTGTATTAGACTTATTTATTGATGCACGACGACAAGTCTGAATTGAACACTTACATCGACTTTATTACCCATCGACCCTATTTCACCTTTAAATAAAGTCACATTACTAACCAAAACACCCATTTCACTCTGAATTGTGTTCAGTCTTGTCTCATTTTCGGTATCTCTTTTTTAAAGCGAAGAGTAAGTGTTTGCTGCCATCTCAACCTGCCTCTTCCACATATGGGATGAGTAGCCACGAATCCCATCTTTTTTGTTATCTCCGAAGACCTCATCCAATTTTGGTGAAATCATATATGTGGCGTTGCTACCACTTGCTCCTTTTTCTTTGTTTTAGCTTTTGTTATTTTCTTCTGTATTTTCATAATTGGAAGTTGGTGGTTAGCATCGATGTAAAATTTATTACAGATTGTAGGAAAATGTTGTCATTTATTTCACTTACATGTGCCTCAGTCGCACTAGGATCCACAGTTGGTGTCCCAATAACCACTTGTCTGTAGTGTCTTTGGGTACAACGTTGACGCCCGACTCATCCTACAAAAATGGTTCATCATAATAAAAAGAGAGCATACTAACAATTAGATTTTCGATTAACAGATACAATACTTTCAGTTTTATATTTCTTGTTGTTGTATGAGCATCGCCCAGGTGTATGGCGGATAATGGAAGCTTTTTTTGATTCTGCATTCTTAGCATTCTTTGCTATCTTTTCAGCTCTCTTCTTATTTTTAGCAAATTCAATCCAAACATTTGGATTCATCCCAAGTGGAATTTTGCCTTTTGCATCTTCCCCAAGTTCATGAGTGAGTTCAATTGGTTAAGGTTATTCAAACTCCTCCTCTAGTACTTTAGACCCCTCATCAGATACTGCAGATATCTTTGGGGCTTTTCTTCGGCGTTTTCCTTTGATAATGTCCCATAAGTCATGCTTATATCTCCTCCATAATGATGGAAATTCTGTTTCTATAACTTCACGGATATGATCCACACCCAACTCAAATTCCCCCTAAGATACATATTTATGTCAATAAACATACGTACGGTACCGTCAATAGTAGCAAAAACCCAATGCAAGAATGGTTAAAAATTACCATCAAAGTTGTCCAAACATCATCTTTAAAATTATCCAGCATGACCCTCCAGTCTGTGTAGTTAACAGGGATATGAGATCTTATGATCTTTCCTGCTTTAGTCTTGAATATGGAAGTAGTAAGTCCCACAGGCTTTCCCCCAGGTTCGAGTTCGACTTGAGTCTTCGGTTTTACTGAAGAAGAGCTGGATCCATTTTGTTGCGATGTCGTACTTTGAGAATTTATGATATGTTATTGTTTTATTGTACTGCAACAACAATATGAAGCAAAGTATTAGTACAATCATACAAATGGGGAATAGATAATAATACTAAGCAATCCAGAAAAGGCAACAACATTAAGTTATATTCAAAAGACACTATCAGCTGAAAACCAAAATTATAATACCAATAACAAACTAAGGTTCAAATACAAGCACGAACGGTAACAGATTAAACCCAATACGAAGAGGCTAATCTGATAACCAAGTACAAATTACAACACAAACAACAATTATTAACTACACCGCGTTTCTAGCAAATGTTTCAAATGGGTTTTATTGTCGAATATCAACTGGAATTCTCCGAATTTTGGCTTTAATAAGTCATCTGTTTTTCTTGTTATACACCTCAGAGAATTAATTACAACAGACCAGTCAGGATTCTTCAAATCTGTCGAATAAAACACTTAAGAATCCTCAAACCTATCAAGTTAACTAACATCAAGCCGGAATCAGGACATATTTTACACCCGCAACTCTTGCTCTCGACTTCCACCCAGTCGCAATAAAACACCATTCGTAAAGTCTGTGTAGTCAAGCTCTAATATCTGTTTCACCATACCATACCACTTGGTCACACCACCAACGGGGTTTTTATCTTACGACTTGCCCTATATGTTGTAGTTGTTTCCATACAAACACTACTATCTTGTGTAACATTACCCAGCTCATAGGACTTTGGTCAAAAGATAAAACCATTGACCCTGTACTTATAATATTCCTTATCTCCAACATGTCCTTTTACGTAACACCACAATTTGGACTTCATTTTCCCCTTCTTCTCCAACTGCAAGCATTACAGAACTTGCCAGTCTCAAAGGATATAAAAAAATATGTTGACTGATTTCTTACGCAGTTCAGTATGGTACACTGGTAAAATATTGATCAATATGATTCGCATTTGTGTTGTATGCTAGACTAGTCAAAACATTTGTGTGATCTCTCAACTAAAATCTCAGATTAGCTAACTAAAATCTCAGATTAGCTATATTTTTATACAACCACCTTATGTAATCTATTTGTCATTCGATTCACTGCTAGTATTCGTCATCCCATTTGTATTCAGAGAAACTTCATCGCAGTATTCATTGCATATATGATAGAACAATTAGGAAAAATTAAAACAAAAATAAAAATATTCTCAAGTATAGTAGGTACTCACGTATAGTAGTCTGTGAGACCTTCTACATCACGATGAAATATCACCCATCTAACTATTTGTACGAATTGTACAGCAAATAAAGCCACAACCTTATCTCCATACCCTTGAGGGCCTTCGTCATTGTACTCAAATCAGGATCAGAGAACGCTTCTCGTGTAGCTTTGTGATTTTCATCCTTTGAGTTTGCCACATGTTCCATTGCATAAAATACTCCTTCAGCTACAAGATGTGGTTCTTTGATCACACCTTCCACATAACGATTTTTGGTCGGAATGTTCTTAAAAGACTTCATTGCCTTGCATAACCACATATATGTAAGATTTTATTGCACAAATGAATAAAACTACAGGTGAACAACAAGATTTGAAATAATTACGTACCTTTCAAAAGGATACATCCATCGGAATCTAATTGGTCCGCAATTAGAGCTTCATCGGCAAGATGCACTTCCAAATGGATGTTAATAACGAAGAAAGAAGGTGGAAAATACTTTTCACAAACACACGATGCCTCGGCGACCATGAATTTGGCCTTTTGAAGTTCAAATTTTTTAAGAACCTTCGAGAACAAGATTCTAAAAAGTAAACTGATTTGATGAAGAGCCTTGCGGAGGTTGGGATAGCGTGGGAAAGCATGTTGAAGCAACACCGACAGCAAATACTCCATGATTATATGAAAGTCATGCGACTTCAAACAATGCAGACCAGGAGGTTCAACAGTGACATTGTTTCCAAGATTCGATGAAAACCATGTCGAAAACTTCATATCTTTCAATGTCTGCAAAAAGTGTTTCCTCTCCACCTTAGTCAAAGCATAAGGAACATCAGGTACAACTTCTTTTCATGTCTTAGGATCTGTAGTGATCTTATAAGTGCTTAATTCTTACATATTTACTACTCAAATATATAAATATTAGTTCTCCATTTTGTACATATTTGATAAGTTTGGTTATTTATGTAGTTTTTAGGAAATAAAGCTTGATGGACTAAAATGAGGAATTTCTGCTGGTAAAATGGAGGAAATGAAGTGATTTATGGGCTAATTCCACAGGAAGAACATGGAGAATTATTTCTTTGGTCCAATTATTTGGATATGGGAGGGTGGTAAACATGTAAAGGCGTGTGGTAAACATATCAAGGCGTGTGTAGAAAGTGTGGAGGCCCAATTATTCACAACATCATTTGCAAGATATTAATTTTAATGAAAAGATATTTTGTTTAATGAAGAAAATAAACAAAAAAGAGAAGAAAATAAGAATGTTAGCTAAAATATCCACATACTTGTCATATAAGATATATTTTCTTACATATATGCATGGATAAAATATGCTACATTAATGATATGAAGATATTTAAAAATGAATGGTGTGTATATAAATAGTGGTGGAAGCAGAGAGACAAGGGAGAGCCAACACTGAGAGCAATTATCTTGGATTTTATTCTTTTTAGTTTTCATTTTTTGTAATAATAGAGAGCTAACCCTCTTCACTAGGGTTGAAGATGAAACCAACTCTAATATGTAAAAGACTCAGGTACTCTCTTTAATAAAATATTCTTTTGAGCTTAAATGTTTAATTAATTTCTCTTCATAATTGCTTCGTTCTTTAATCGTACAGAATAGTATTCGGCTATTAATACTTTATAAGCGAAGGAGATTATACCATTTTCATTTATAATAAAAGTTGTATTTTTGTTTTAACAGTTATATTTATCGAGATGTATCGGTTTGGTCTCGATAGTCTTGAGTTATAAAAATGAATATTTGGTAAAGAGTGTTTGAGCATTTGACATAATTCAATTGGTGGATTCTAAAAAACCCAATTTTCTTTAGTTTGGATAATTATTAGTTTAATATTTTTTAAATTCATTTATTTTTATATTTTTATATCAATAATTTAATTGTAAACTAAAAATAGCGATTTAATTAGTCCCATTGGAACGATCCCTTTTATAAACTATCTCATAGATAGTCGTATACTTGCTGTTAATATTTTTATCACATCAAGTTTTTGGCGCCGTTGCCGGGGACTAAAAATTGTTATTTTTAGTTTATATTAAATTTGTATATATAAGTTTAGATTTTTATTTTGTTATGTTTGCTAGATTTTACTCTGGGTGTTTGTATTATTTATTGTTTGCAGATTTTATTGGAAGCTAAAAGTGGAAAGTAAAATCTTGCTAACAAAGGTAAGTAAAAATCCTAGATTTTATTTTATTCTTTAGATTTTACTTTATTTGTAAATAATTAGATTAAATTTTATTTTATATTTAGTTAGATTTTTATTTTTATTCTATTTTATTTTCTTTATTAAAATAAAACACGTGCACACACATCATTTGCATCATCCGCTACCGAATTTTAGGAAAACACGTGGAATAGTACACTAAACCTCTGGACGTTATCAGTCGAAATTCCACAAGCCCCAGCCTTGTACCTTTTACCAGTCTTTGAGTGTAGGTATATTTTGCTAAGGTAACCTGAGCCTACCCAATTTAAGTCTTGTATTTGCACGTGTACCAAAAAATAAATGTCGAACTGGTATTATAAGGATCAATACAATGATTATCGACCCGAATTTCAAAATGGACATTACTCGTGCTATGACCACAGTGTGGATAGTACTTGGGACCACTACCAACCCTCTGGGGGTTCTAGTTCATACTATAGTGATCCCAATTACTATTCGCACACTCACCAGTCGTACGAACGGGTAAACGGGCAATATTATACTGAGCAAAATGTTTTTTCTCTGTGTTTGGAGGATTTAATTAAACAGTTGATACCCAACACTTCTTATGATGCTAGTCTTTCTTAGAAGATTCACTCAAGCAGTTGACTAAAAATTCACGTAGGAGTGACATAGTGTGGGAACAAATTCATGAGACCATTAGAGAAATGGAATAAGAACGGTCAGCTCATAATATTGCTTTAAGTGAACTTAATTTCCAATATAGTGTTTCCAGTTTTACCCTTGACAATAGTGATAATTGTTTACCTATTCAAGAAACGAGGTTAGAATTGAAGACACTACCTGTTTAGATAAGGTTCAATCATCTCCATATTATTATGATGAGGAGGATATCATTGATGAAGAGTTTGAAATTCGTAGTCATAAAATTCTGAAATTTTTTACAACAATTGAGCTTCATGATAATAATGATGTTTCTAGTTCCAATCCTAAAAATGTTGATGATTGTTCACCTATTCAAGAGGAAAAGGATATAACTAGAGATACCATCATTATAGACGGTGAAATATTTCCTTGTTATTATGAAGACGATGATGGTTTAGAGGAACGAGTTTATCCCGAGACTAGTGTGTCTGAGTCCGATTCAAAGACCATAGTCCTTGATGAAGATGATGGACTCGTAGAGAATTTGAATAAAGGTGGATCACCTAATTACAATCTAGATGAAATAATTGACCAGTTTCCTAAATTTGATAATTTAGAAATTAAGAAAATTGTTACCAGTTTGTCCAAAGACATTGACCATTCTAGGTTTGGGGGTGAATATCATTCTCCCCATAGTTTACCTTTGAATTTTATAAAGGTACCTCCTTGGGACATGACGTATGTGCCTCTACCATTTTAAGAGATTATCTTCAAGAACTGTTCCGAACCTAATCATGTCCAGAAAAAAATTCAATTGTTAGAAACCCATCCTCTGGTTGATGTTGTTTGCCCTGTTTATGATTCCATGATTGATTTTGTTGTCCCACCAATATTTTATTTATCAAATGTGGGAATGTTTCAACTTCAAATGTGTCAATTATTAAATTTTGGAATTAAACCCAAATATTTTAGGAAATTAGAATTGACACATTTTCATGAGAATGACCACCACTTCTATTTATTCTAATGTGGTCAACTTTGTGAGTCAAATTCGATTGACTTTAAGGATCCACAATTATTTCAATTATTGTTATATGATTCGTAAATTGTGACTAATACTTTGTTGGTATGGATGAAGACTTTAAACTTAGTGCTCTATAGGAGGCAACCCATATGCTTTTGGTACACGGGGCTGGTAATATCTTTCCCCATTTTTTTTACTTTGTTTATTATTTTCTCTTTGTTCATGCTTTCATTCATTTATCTTTAGAACATCGAAGACTATGTTCAATTTAAGTCTGGGGGTAAGGGACAAAATTTAAAATTTTAGTTGTACCAAGAACTTCAAAATCTAAAAACTTGTGAACAATTCAGGATGACACTAACCATTCTAAGTAAATAGAAACAAAACTCTTTGCCGTAGCAGTTGAGGGACCCAACTAAATGGTCTATTCATAAAAGAACAGAGTTCATGTGTCTAGTATCGACTTGTTATCGTCGTTGGGATGAAGTAGAGTGATTGAGATCAAACCTCATTATTGTATTAAGACCAATTTCCAAAAAAAAGAAAAAAAAAGTAAATGCTTATTTTATTTTCAATAAATTGACCGATGGGACCCTTGTATATACCAGTGGAGTCGATATTAGTATAAGGATTAAGACCAGTGGGAGCGTATCTTAATCCATTAGAATTCATCCTGGCGGCGACCTTCAGACAAATATGGGAAACACCGTTCATCTAGTCAACATGTGCAAACTTCATCATCTTCATATCGATCTTCTAAATATAATCATGTGATTCAACTTTGATAGACTCTGATTATCATGGTCAACCGTATGACTTTCTGAGTAGTGCTTTGTTTCTTTTATATGAATTTTAGTACGCTTGAGTGAAAACTCGTGTACAAAAATTGGATTCAAAATAGGGTTATTCCTCTGATAGCCAAAGAATTTTATAGCCAACTAAATAGCATATTTAGTGTCTATCCACAATCGTTCACAGATAACTAGGAGTTTGAATAAAGGTTTTGTGGGTACACCTCTTGTAAACCCTCACGAGATAAAACTCGTCCACTAGGACCACCTAGGGGTTCAAAGGCTTGTTGCACACGCTAAGTGCAACCGCCATGCATGTGAAAGTGAGTTAAGATTTTTATTTTTTATTTTTAGATTAGTTTTCATTTTTAGCTTTGCTCGAGGACTAGCAAAATGTAGGTTTGGGGATGTGATAAGTGCTTAATTCTTACATATTTACTACTCAAATTTATATTTATTAGTTCTCCATGCAGTTTTTACGAAATAAAGCTCGATGGACTAAAATGAGGAATTTTGCTGGTAAAATGGAAGAAATGAAGTAATTTATGGGCTAAGCACACAGGAAGAACATGGAGAATTATTTCTTTGGTCCAATTATTTGGATATGAAGGTGTGGTAAACATGTTAAGGTGCGTGGTAAACATATCAAGGCGTGTGTAGAAAGTGTGGAGGCCCATTTATTCACAACATCATTTGCAAGATATTAATTTTAATGAAAAGATACTTGTAGATATTTTGTTTAATGAAGAAAATAAACAAAAAAGAGAAGAAAATAAGAATGTTAGCTAAAAAATCCACATACTTGTCATATAAGGAATATTTTCTTACATATATGCATAGATATAATATGCTACATTAATGATATGAAGATATTGAAAAATGAATGGTGTGTATATAAATAGTGGTGGAAGTAGAGAGACAAGGGAGAGCCAACACTGAAAGCAATTATCTTGGATTTTATTCTTTTTAATTTTCATTTTTTGTAATAATGGAGAGCTAACCCTCTTCACTAGGGTTGAAGATGAAACCAGCTCTAATATGTAAAAGACTCAGGTGCTCTCTTTAATAAAATATTCTTTTGAGCTTAAATATTTAATTAATTTCTCTTCATATTTGCTTCGTTCTTTAATCGTACGGAATAGTATTCGGCTATTAATAATTTATAAACGAATGAGATTATACCATTTTGATTTACAATAAAAGATATATTTTTTTTAACGCTTATATTTTCCGAGATGTATCGGTTTGATCTCGATAGTCTTGAGTTATAAAAATGAATACTTGGTAAAGAGTGTTTGAGCATTTGACATAATTCAATTGGTGGATTCTAAAAACTCCAATGTTCTTTAGTTTGGATAATTATTAGTTTAATATTTTCTAAATTTATTTTTTTTCGTATTTTTAGATCAATAATTTAATTGTAAACTAAAGTAGCGATTTAATTAGTCCCAGTGGAACGATCCCTTTTATAAACTATCTCATCGATAGCCGTATACTTGCAGTCAATATTTTTATCACATCATGATCCACTGATCACTTTGGATATTCAGAACCTTAATATCTTCTCTTGCGCACACACTATCTCATCTACTAGATGTTCAGTAACATTCTTCTCGACGTGCATTACATCGACAGAATGATGATATGTATTATGCACCCATGTTGGAATATCAAACATCTTCTCCCTCTTATAAAATGC
Source organism: Papaver californicum (assembly GCA_023531435.1). NCBI lineage: Eukaryota > Viridiplantae > Streptophyta > Magnoliopsida > Ranunculales > Papaveraceae > Papaver > Papaver californicum. Next base: position 2,175,506 of record JAJJMC010014301.1, on the reverse strand, counting down.
TTTGGTTGTTGAACCAATATCATCAGAATGAACCTCATGAAAATCTCTCTTTCTCTTTCTCCCGTTTTTGGTAAGCTTACCGGGAAGATAATGAACATTACTGGTCTTCATCAAGACTTCTTCTCCATTTAATCGAGTCAGTACCAATCCATTCTCCTTTGTTTTCAGTCCCAAGTACTTGCCTTTCCTGAAATGATGAGTCGTCTTCAAAAATCTTCGAAAATTTTGGTAAACAATCTTTCTCGAGTGAGGCAACCAATCACTTTCAGTCTCATCCCCACATCCAGGACACGCTTTGTAACCGTGAACTACACAACCAGAAATATTTCTATATGTTGGTAGATCATAAATACCCTACATTAAGATAACTTTCAACTTGAATGCCTATTTTAGATGCATATCTACAACATCGACTCCCCTCTCAAAAAGTTCAGTCAAGTCATCTATTAACGTCTGAATCATAATGCAGATGTCTTGACCCGATGCCTTAGGTTGTGGTATTAGTAGCGATAGGATTTGAAATTCTGGTTTTATAAAAAGTAATGGCGGCAGATTGTAAGGAACCAAGATGACTGGCCAACAACTATAGCTTGTACACTAGATGCCGCGAGGATTGAAACTGTCGGTAGAAATGCCAAACCACATATTTCGTGCTTCACTTGAAACTCAGGCCACTTTGTCTTCATATTCTTCCATTTAGGGAGTCTATTGGATATCGCATATGCTCGTATGAAACTTGTGTTTGATCATGCCACGTTATTTCTTTTGCAATCCATGGTATAGTGTAAAATTTCTGAAGTCTTGGAGCAAGCCAGAAATGTCGTAATACTTTACAAGGCTCCTTTGTCATCCTTTTAATTCCATCTTTCCCTTCTTTTACCTTGAACCTGGATGCTCCAAAACTTGGACACTCTATCTCATTATCAAGATCCTTTCGGAACAACACACAGTGGTTAATGCACATATGAATGTTATCTTCCTTCAATCCCATATCTTTCAACATTGCTTTCATTGTCGGGTGTTTTACAGGGAAAGTGTTGCCCTTTGAAAACTATTTTTTAAGTAATCCTAAAAGGTAAGTAACATTATTTCCTGACCAACCAAATCTCTTCTTCACATGATGCAGTTCCACAACTGCCTCAAGCGTTGTCACGCCATTCTCACATGTCGGATAAAGTTTATCTTCTGCTAACTTTCTGTACTTCTCATGTTGCTTACCTAGGTAAGGCCCATAATAAAGGGATGTTCAGAATCAGTTGCACTAACACCCTCTTTTAACCCTTCATATATCCCATATGCATTATCTACAAAGTCCTTTAACCTACAACCATCATCTCTATTGCTCTCTTTGGCGATTTCCTCCACTAATGTTTCTTCTTCAACCATATGTTCTACATTTTCCTGAACTACATATGATGTTGATGTTGATATTGATGTTGGTGTCGACGACTCTCCGTGTAGTGACCAAACTATATATGAATCAAGCATACCATGTAACAACAAATCATACTTCACCATTTCAAAACTCAGGGATTTATTATTCCGATAAAGGCGCACTAGTACAAATTTGGGCTTCCGTGACAGTTCAAAATTCTTAATCATGACAGTTCAAGAAATACCTGTCACAAAAGAATAAGCTACGAGATATACGCGACAGTTTCTTATAAAAACTCACACTAATAATGGTATAAAATTGTGGTAGTTTATTAACTGTTACTTAATAATTATACGATGACAGTTTTTGTAGAAAACTGTTAGTGTATGTTGATGTATAATTACAGTTTAAACTGTCACGATTCTTAAGTTATAGCAACTGTTTCATATAAGAACTGTTATAGAAGTGTATAGCTATAGATGACAATTTTTTTCAATTAAATTCATTTTCATTTATAGTTTTGGTAAAAAACTGCTGCTATTTATCATTCTCAAATACGGTTATTAGTTTTAAAAGTTGTTTGAAATTTTTCTGATGAATCGTGGGTCTTCTCGCCTCTCATCTCGTTCAACTTAAATGAAGATTTCTCACCCAAATCGCATCTCAAGTTTTCCCACCCAAAACATCAGGTAAATCGCATCGGTATATATTACTTTTGGTCATTCGTAGATGGGAAAAACTAAATAACAATACATCATCTATGTGATGTGCTTGCATTTGCATAATCCTAACAGGGTTGTTTACATGTTTAAATCCTTTGATACAGTAGTATAACCGTTTCCAACTAATTTTTGAATTTAGATCTGTGTTTTATGCTCTAAATCCCTAAATAAATTTAGAACTCTTTCAACAAGGTCTGTGTTTTTTTCTTCTTCGTTTCCTGAACCCGAATTATGTTTATGAACACCCCCCATTTGTTCTTTCGTGTTTTTTTTGGTTTTCGTGTTTTGATTGATTTTTGAATGTCAAATTTTCTGTTTTTTCTTCAGTTGTAGTTCATCTTAGGGCAACTGGTGATGCTCCAATACTTAAACAAGCAAAGTTCAAGGTATCATCTTTATCACTTTCTGTATAATGGGTTTGTTTGATTTGATTCAAAATTTGATAGAACTTGGAGTAGAACTGATCTAGCATACATAGTGGGGGCAATTTTGCCCCCAATTCCAATGGGATTTGAGTTCATGGTGTTAATTGGATTAGATTATTACTTTTTTTTTGAAACCCTAAATTTGATTTAATTTGGAGTAGATTTGAGTCCAGGAAAGGTAGTGGAGGCAACTTCCCCCAACTCCAATGTCATCACATGTCGTTGTGTTAGCTGGGTTAGATTTGATATAAGTTAGGGGGAATTTCCCCCACTACTGCAATGGTAGCATAGTTCATGGTATTAGTTGGATGAGATTAGTAGGATGAAATCCAGTATGATCCAGCATATGCTATTGGGGAGAGGGGGCCAATTGTCCCCTCCCCTAAAATGGAAGTTGTGATCACCCTTTATTCATAGAGTTCTGCTTGTTAACTTGTATGATTCTTGGATTGTTATCAGATAGTAGGAACTGATAAGTTTGCAAAGGTAATTGATTTTCTTCGTAGACAACTTCAACGAGATACACTAGTAAGTTTTCTTTCTTTCTTGTCTTTCATGTTCTTGAAAACGTTGATAGTTCACTGTTTGGAATTAGAATTAGTGGAGAGTAATTGGTTTTTTGTTTTACTTGACAGTCTGTGTATATAAATAGTGCCTTTTTTCCTAACCCTGATGAATCGGTGAATGATCTTTACAATGTAAGTGATTGTACTACTCTGTGCTCCGTTTCTATGACCAGGTAACCATTTCTTTCCATGTTTATGCATCCCTTTCATTATTAGACCAACTTTCACAGCTTTAATGACTGAGTAAGCCAAATTTCTTTGCCAGAGTTTCAGATGCCGCTTTTGTGAGATGCCATCAGAAGCACATATTCATTCTTATACTCATTGACAAGGTACTCTTATGATTTCTGTTAAGAAGCTTGAGATTCTCTTACCGGGTAAAGGAGAAGGCAAGATCTGGATGTGGCACAGGTGTCTACAGTTTCCACGAGTCAACGGGTTACCTCCTCCTACTCTAAGAGTAGTGATGTCTGATGCTGCTTGGGATTTATCGTTTGGGAAGTTCTTAGAGCTTAGATTTTCAAACCATGCTGCTGCTAGCAGAGTGGCAAATTGTGGTTATTCTCTACATAGAGACTGTCTACGGTTCTATGGGTATGTTCCTACTAAAACATGTCTAAAGATGCTTCTTGTTAATTATAAGTCTTCCGTATAAAATTTCGTTCACATATAATTTGTGCAGGTTTGGAAGGATGGTTGCTTGCTTCCGTTATGCATCAATAAATGTGCATTCAGTTTACCTTCCACCTTCAAAAGTTGAGTTTAACTACAATAGGAAGGATTGGATACAACATGAAGCGAATGAGGTAATACATCACCAGTTTCAGGATTCAAGACTTTGTCCGTCGAATTCTCCTTGCTCACATGTTAGATGATCCGCTGCTCGTATAACAGGTGGTCAACAGGGAAGGACATCTGTTCGCTGAAGTGTCAAATGTTCTCCGCAGAATTGCAGAGCAAAGAACATGATCAAGAGACCTTATTACAGAACTTGAGGGGTTGCTGATGACAAAGAAGGCAGAATTTGAGGTGAGACATTAAGGTTTCTAACTTTCTATGGTTAAGTTTCATTTGCAAGATAAACATTCCAAAACTCCAAGGAATGGACTTTCATGTCTTTTAAAATCTATTTTTTTCTCTTCGAGAGAAAGAATTATTTTCTAATTTTGTCTAGGTTTGAATTTTATGTACATTATTGTAGGAATCTCTCCAGAAAGCATTAAACGGGGAGGAAAAGAAAGGGCAACCTATCATTGATATTATTGAGATAAATCGGTTACGAAGGCAATTAATCTTCAATATCTATTTGTGGGACCAGTGCCTAGTATATGCAGCCAGTTCAGATAACAAAACTTTTAAGGAAAAGCTGAGTACTTCTGCACCGAAACATCTTGATAAATCCATAAGTACTGAGAAGCCTATTGAGACAAACTTAACTATGACGCAGGATAAACTTGTCGTGAACCATGCTTTCTCAATGGCCTGGGGTTAAGAGGTGAAGATCTTTGGACTAGCGTTACAAGACACTGTATGAACCATGTATGCACTCAGGATTGCTGCAAAATCTTATCAACTTGAGGGTGTTTGTTTTTTTATACTGAATAATTTAAGGAGTTGGGATTCTGAAATGCAATACTGGAACCCATTTCGATATGTCCCCTAATCATTATTATTCTCATTTTCTTGGTAGCTTTCTGTTTTTATGTGTTATGCTTCAATTTATTCTCTTTCTATGAAATTCCTAATATATTTTAGTGCAGGTGCAAATGGTAGGAGACGATATCTCTAGGATAGAACAAGAATTGGTCTCGATGGTTCAAAAGATTCTTATGGAATGGCTTATCCTACATTTCCTTGGAACTATGCCTTCCAGATCACTTGCCCCGGAAGATTTCAGTTCTCAACTTTCGTCGTTGCACATTGGTGAGCTTATGCCATTGTTTCTTTAGAACTTTGTATGTTATCTTCATGTGGTATGATGGCGTGAAACAATGTTCTGGTCTGTAAGAGAAAAACGATATACTGACGAGTCTGAGATACACTAGGTTTCAGACATGTCATATACAGTGGCAGTCATGGTTCTAACCTCCGAATATTTCGTTTCAGTTAGGTTCTAGCTAAAATGTTTCTATGTGCTGGTGCACATAGTTTGCTCTTAAATATTTAGATTCCTGACTCTTCTGGTTGAAACTTCTTATCTGGTGTATAGCAGTGGTTATTCCTGTTGTGATGCATGCGATTTTAGATGTTGGTTAGTGCCAGACTTGAATCTAACAATGTTACTCTATACAGAGATCAAATCGAAAATCCAACAGGCAACCACTTCGGTTTTAGCATGAAAACTGAAATGAACAACTCTGGTAAACTTTCTGAGATTACATCTAAGATATCGTAAGATTTTGAGACTTTTCCTTTTTTTGCTTCAGTGCAGGAATAGGAGTTCTTAATGCAGCAAGGAAAACCATGTCAAGGATGTTAGGAAATAACGAGGCTTCTTTTGAAATTGCTAGGAGTCAGTTCTGGATTGTTGATGCCAACGTGAGTTTTCATGTTCTATTGCTTCAAAATTTCCAAATAGAAATCCTGCAAGATAAGCTATTCTTGAGCACTTCGTAGCAGGTTTCTCACCATCTTTTTTTTTTGTTATTACTGTTATATACGCCTTACCCAAATTTCAGGTTTGCCAAAAAGATGTTATTTTTTTTCATATTACTACCTACAAATATAAATTAATGCTTCTACTCACTTGGACCTGATGGTTCCAAGGAGAGAATTAATGAAAATAATTTTTATTTTCAGTATACACTTTTCTACCTCACCACAGGACTTACTAGTTGTTCTATTTCCTTATGTTTTTTTACAAATTTATAGAAGGAAAATTAGGACTTAGGTATAGAAAATTAGTGGAGTACATAGTCGTCCACAATGAATTCTATGTGACACAAAGTAGATATAGAAGAATGCTTGCAATATCCAACTTAAAAGTTGACATGATATTCAATTTGTGTTGCATATAGAATTTATATTGTTCAATTTAACAGTGTAACTAAGTTTTTTCTTCTTATTGTTTCTTTTATGAATCAAGGGACTTATTGCGGAGGATCGTCCAGATGTTGATCCAGATGCACTGCCATTTGCAAGGACAATCAAAGAACTTGGTCCCCTGGGGATACAATCAGGATCAAGCCTTGTAGATGTGGTAAATTTACTTTATAAATATGTCATTGCTTCTAATAACTTCCATTTTTGTTATCAATCATCACAACTGATGTTACTTGCGGCTGTTCAGGTTCGTCAAGTAAATCCTGATGTGCTTCTTGGATTATCTACAGTAGGAGGCTTACAACTGCGAGAGAGATATTTGGTTAAATCGAGTTTTGCAAATAGGTATTTTCTCATCTTATATTTGCACATTCTTTCTTTTTCAGCAAGGGCTTGATCAACTTCGTTCAAGTCTCCTTCAGCCGCAAAAGTCATTTATACAGTCTCCTCTACCTTTTCACCAACTCCCAATGTTGACTCCACAGCAACATCAAGTTCTACTCCAGGCACAACAAACTTTAAATTCCCCTTCAGCCAATGATGTAGACAGTAGAAGAATGAGAATGATTCTAAACAACCGGAATATGGGTCAATCAAAGGATGGTCAATCCATCTCTGTTGGTGACATAATTGAAAATGTTGGATCGCCGATGCAAGCTCCATGCCCAGTGATGCCTCTTGGAGATACAGATTTATTGCTAATCAAGGTATTATTTTAGCTAATTGCAGAGTAACTTTCTAATGCCTACAAGGGTTCGTTGATGTCTTTGGTAGATATGGTAATTCTTCCAGCAGAAATAACAACAGCAGCAGAACAACAATCAACAACAGCAGCAGAACAACAATCAACAACAACATCATTTTCAGCAACATGCACTTCTAAGTCAATCTCAGGGTTCAAATCATCACCTCCACCAGCAAGATAAATTTGGGGGTGTAGGCAGTGTATCGTTAGATGGTAGCATGTCAAACTCTTTCCGAGGAAATGATCAGGTTTTCCTTTTTTTCATATGAATTTCTAGTATAAATCTGTTATTTTTTTTAAATGGTAGAAATTTCGAGTATATTCTTCTTGTGTTTGTGGGGTTTCTATTCAAGAGTTCGTTGTTCCAGTGTTCTTTCTTGTTGAATGAGTGTTGCCTTGGATTTGTTGTGTAGGTGTCTCCAAGTCAAGGATCCTTTTATCTTGCAGGGTAGCTTACAATGTTTGATAGTTGATGCTAATTGTATAGTTTTAGCATTTTGTAGAAGTTATTTGTACAAGAGAGTCTGTAGAAACATTTTTACTTAAATCAATATATACACATAAATAATCCTCTATTTTTTTCATACATTGGTTTTATATGTGATTGACCATCTACCTGATAAGAAAGGAAGTAATTGTGTGGAAGATGAATTAGCCTATATGATAATCATTTGACAATTCATGTCCTTGAGTCATTGATGTCAGTTTTTATGGAGAAACTGTCACCTTTGTAAAAGAAATTAAGTTATCCATGACAGTTTGTATGGAGAAACTGTCACCTTAGTAAAAGAAAATAAGTTATCCATGACAGTTTTTATAGAGAAATTGTCACCTTAGTAAAAGAAATTAAGTTAACCATGACAGTTTTTATGGAGAAACTTCACCTTAGTAAAAGAAATTAAGTTATCCATGACAATTTTTATGGAGAAACTGTCACCTTAGTAAAAGAAATTAAGTTATCCATGACAGTTTTATTTAGAAAATGTTATTATATATTGTCAACAATGACAGGTTTATGAAAAAATTGTTACTAATAGTTATGATTCTGTGACAGTTTCTTATAGACCCTTTCGTAACAGAGCCTTTAATGACAGTGCAATAATTTTTTAAAACTGTCAAATAAGTATTTTGGTGGCAGTTTTAAACTTTCAAGGAAACCCAAATTTGTACTAGTGGCGACAAGGACAAGGACAGAATAGTGAGTCTTTAATTCAGTTCTTATATGTAAATTCAATAAAAAAAAATATTCACACCGTCTCTATACACGCAACTAAACCTATCTTCAACTTTCCAACCTTTCTCACACTGTTGATACATTCTACAACCATCAAAGATCCAGATTATATCATACTTTAACTATTTTTAACCTAAATCAAAGTCAAACCAAACTAAACTAAAGCAAACTAAGTAAACAGCAAACAAGAAGAAAAGCTAGTAAGAAAACAAGCATTTACATATAAAAGCAAAAAAGAAAATACAACACCGGAAGCAAAAATACCTGACCTTTCAAGTCCCTCGGAACCACGACTGTATTCTACACAACCCTGCCTTTATCATAAAGACACAAAACATGCTTCAGAACTTGTTACTACTGGAAACAAAGTTCCAGCGCATATATACATAGCCTTCAAACAACTTGCAAAAGCAAATACCAGCACAACATATTTGAAAAGAGGAAAGTATCACAACACTCATACCAAATCTATATATATAATACTCTTATAATAGCCTAACTATATCAAATCCACAAGGTGATGTTTTACTCTGAATCCAAATAAAATGCCACCACTTAGTACCAATTAACTACAAATCTAAGATGGGAAATAGTAAAAAGGTTAATAGCTATGTCAAAATGTCTCGAGAAAACAGGACATAAATTATATTTCTCAAGAATTTCAGTTTCGTTAGTTTCCAATAAAAAAATTCGTGCATAATTTATCAAGCGACGTAATTCAGTAAATTTGGTCTCGTTAGAAACTAGAGAAGCCCTTCTATCCCATAAAAGTTATATACAAGAATAAAAAGGTTGACATCAATATCAAAAAGTCTCAAAACAACACAATAAGCATTTTAAGGAATTCTAATCTCAAATCAAAGATTCATTCATAAAGTTAAATCAGTTTACAAGCAACACATGATTTAAAAAAAATATTACAGAGAAGGTATTATAAAAGTTAGCTAGCCAAAAGGGTGAGTCAAACACAAAAGGTAGAAATTATTTCTAAAGATTACGGGTAAAAGTTGTACGCATACAGTGAAATGGTGAATCAGTTACCAAAAATCAGTTGTAAATCTAAATATACCCACTTGAGCGAAAATACCCGACCTTTTAAATCCCTTGGAACCACGACTGTATTCTACAAATCATGCCCTGCATCATCAAGACACCAAACATGCTTCAGAACTTGTTACTACTGCAACCAAAGTGTCTGCGCATATATGCATAACCTTCAAACAACTTGCAAACACAAATATAAATCCCGAAAAATTCATTGATGTCGGAAAGACACCAACACAACATATTTGCAAAGATTTTAGTATCACAACAATCATACCAATAGCCATGTCAATATAAATCAATAAAAATTCATGCCAATAGCTCATGATACACTATTATTTAGCCTACAACGTAAATATGATCCTAGGGCAAGAAAACGTTGTCATTTAGAAGTATCAATTATGTTTATCAATCCTACTCGACGAGCATAAATCTAAAACTAGAACATGCAACAACTAGAAGAAAAAATCATGTTTACACATTAAGGACAACCAAGTATCAGTTTCACAAGTCCCTCAAATCCATAAAACCAAACAGTAGAACCATGTTTACACATTATGGATCCAACTCTTATTCAGTAAAACCATGAAAACCCATCTTATCAACAGTCTTTCATTAAGTCACAAATCTATCTTTTAAGAACTAAAATTGATATACTTAAAATCTTTTAAAGACAAACAACAAACCTTCGAATAACTTCAACATAGCTCAAACCTTAACTTAAATAACTTCCAAACACTCCATAAACTAACCCTACAAAAACTATAAAAAAGCAAACTACACTAACTCACTGATCCTTCTTAAATAAATAAAAGAAGATTATCAAAACTCTGGTAATGAAATCAAATAACAATCGAAAAATCCGAACAACTCCAAAGACATGAATTCGAACGAAATAATTCTAAAATAACTTCAACAAAAAAATCCCCAACTCAAACCAGAAACCAAACTTATCAAAACTGAAATTAAAAGTTAGGGTTTTATACTTGATAAGAATCAGCAAACTTGCTACTAAACCACAATAAAATATCAGCCGATTGAGATTTCAGGAAGAAAATTAAATTTCCAGGGTTTCGAAAAATTAGGGTTTATGACTGATACATCTAGATTTCTGGTTTTAGGGTTTTGATAAGGATGTAAGGTTAAGAATTAATGGGGTTTGGTTGAACTTTTTGATGCTGAAATTTGCGATTTTACACCGATTGAAGAGGGTTTCGCAGTGGGTGATAAAAGACAAAGAAGAAAGGTGAAGAAAGAAAAACGTAAAAAAACAGTTTGTTTCATATTTGATACGTGTTGGTCAAAGTATTTGTTAGAGGGAGGTCAAGTAGAAATGTAAGTAATAATTTGGGAAAGATTAATAATTATGTCTTAATCTTAAATAAAATTATTTAGAAGTAAATTAAATAAAATTAATTTGCTAATGATTAGAAATAAATGAGATAGAAATAAATTTGTTAATGATTAGATGTAAATGAAGTGTAAATAATTGTACTAATGATTAAAAGTAAATGTTATTATAATTTAGAAGTAGAAGTAAATTTATGATTAGTTTTAAGGGGGAAATATTTCACTTTTAAGTTTGGGAGGGAAATAGATTGTAAGGTGAAAAAAAGAGAGGGAGATTTGTTGTTACGTGAAAAAAAAGAGAGGGAAAAATTGGAGGGAAATCAATTGAAGTGTTTTCTAAAATTACTTTGAATTAAAGTGAAAATCAAAGGAGCTATAAATATTCGATCATAAATACCCTAAAAAATAACCGAACTTACTAAAATGCCACACTTTACAACGGATATAACCGTTACGAAAATGGTGCCTAATTATCTATAGATAATTATGAATTAAAGCAATGGAAATCCCTTTTTGCAACTGATATAGACGTTGCTCACTTTGAAATGAATATATCACATCCAAAAAAATAAACTGTTGCAAAATTTACAATATGGCATAGTGAGTAGGCTTTTGATATTTGAGGATTGAATCTATTGTTAGACATGGTATGCTGATGCTCCCATTTACTTTAATTTTTTTTAATAAAAAACAACAGCGTATAAACGCTGCATTCTAAATTAAATCACTATATGAACGCTGCACAATGTTATTTCTCAGTGTACAACGGCTACACTCTAGAGAAAATCAATGTATAAACGTTGTAGTGTGTTATTTTCCTGTGTATAAATGCGATACTCTAGAGAAAATCATTTTATTTCTCCCTATCTACATTTGCATTTGGGTTTATCCGAATTTGTGTTGCATTAGTGAAATTTAGGTTCTGATTAGAAACTTATTACTGTTCATATGTTGTATATGGCTTCCAAAAATTCTGGTTCCAAGAAAAACAAAAAAAGAGATAATTATTGAACTTCAGGTAAGCCGATTAGGCAACTTACGTAATATTAAAGAAGTATACCCAATAGTACTTCCTTTTTATAACTTTTTTTTATTGGAAATTAAAATAGGTGTAGCCTAGCAGTTATGTTCTTTGAACCAGTTGATTCGGCAAAAGTTAAATAAAGGTTGATTAGAACTTCTCCAATAAAATATATGTAAAGACAAATATCTAAATTTATGTAGGATAGACATTCATTTTCCTAAAATGCTTCTCCAACCTCAACTTCTTAAATCAATGTGAAGATGTTATAACTTAATTTTTGGTTGACATCCTCATGGTGAATGTCTAGTTCTAGACATTCATCTTGAGGATATCAAGTTATCCTAGTAAGCATTTGTTTAACTAAAATAATTCCAATAAACTACCTCCGTTTCAGTAAAAGTGTCACTATTACTTTTTTATTTTGACCTATTTTTAGGTTAAAATGAAAAAGTGATAGTAACATTTTTACTGAAACGGAGGGAGTATTAAATAACCATTTTTAACTCTAATAAAATCTTAAAATTACCAAAAATAAAATTTACATTTAATTAAAAAAATAACAAACATCACGATTGGAGATGGGTTTTTTTTCCCTTAAACTTAAAAAAAAATTAAAATGAGAATGTCTTATTTGTATTGACATCTAGAAAACACACACAATGATTATTGGATAGGCTCTTAGTTTTCTTTAGGTGTTGCACATTAAGTTTAAGGATGACCCAGTGGATTCATATCTTAAGACGGCTATGATTTAGTTTTTCTCGGAGTTGTACTTGTGATATATGTGCAATCCTATGATCTGACCCCCACACTTCTCATTTGACGTTACTTATTACGATAGTTAGCCTTCGCGAATATCTAGCTTCTTCCTGACTCGTCAACGATCTATCTCATTGATGCATGTAGAAATTTGAGTACTCAGTGAGATGGATCTCATTGGATCCTTTTATTCTTAATTTGGCCATATGTGTCTCCTTTTTTGAAATTAGCCGAGACTGTTGATTCTTTTATATACTTATTTACACCGATACATACTTTAGCATTCAATGGAAATCCCTTTTTGCAAATATAGACGTTGCTCACTTTGAAATGAATATATCACATTCAAAAAAATAAACTGTTGCAAAATTGACAATATGGCATAGTGAGTAGGCTTTTGATATTTGAGGATTGAATCTATTGTTAGACATGGTATGCTGATGCTCCCATTTACTTTAATTTTTTTTAATAAAAATAACAACGTATAAACGCTGCATTCTAAATTAAATCACTATATGAACGCTGCACAATGTTATTTTTCAGTGTACAACGGCTACGCTCTAGAGAAAATCAATGTATAAACGTTGTAGTGTGTTATTTTCCGGTGTATAAATGCGATACTTTAGAGAAAATCATTTTATTTCTCCCTATCTACATTTGCATTTGGGTTTATCCGAATTTGTGTTGCATTAGTGAAATTTAGGTTCTGATTAGAAACTTATTACTGTTCATATGTTGTATATGGCTTCCAAAAATTCTGGTTCCAAGAAAAACAAAAAAAGAGATAATTATTGAACTTCAGGTAAGCCGATTAGGCAACTTACGTAATATTAAAGAAGTATACCCAATAGTACTTCCTTTTTATAACTTTTTTTTTATTGGAAATTAAAATAGGTGTAGCCTAGCAGTTATGTTCTTTGAACCAGTTGATTCGGCAAAAGTTAAATAAAGGTTGATTAGAGCTTCTTCAATAAAATATATGTAAAGACAAATATCTAAATTTATGTAGGATAGACATTCATTTTTCCTAAAATGCTTCTCCAACCTCAACTTCTTAAATCAATGTGAAGATGATATAACTTAATTTTTGGTTGACATCCTCAAGGTGAATCTCTAGTTCTAGACATTCATCTTGAGGATATCAAGTTATCCTAGTAAGCATTTGTTTAACTAAAATAATTCCAATATACTACCTCCGTTTCAGTAAAAGTGTTACTATTACTTTTTTATTTTGACCTATTTTTAGGTTAAAATGAAAAAATGATAGTAACACTTTTGCTGAAACGGAGGGAGTATTAAATAACCATTTTTAACTCTAATAAAATTTACATTTAATTAAAAAAATCACAAACATCGTGATTGGAGATGGGTTTTTTTTCCCTTAAACTTAAAAAAAAAAAATTAAAATGAGAATGTCTTATTTGTATTGACATCTAGAAAACACACACAATAATCATTGGATAGGCTCTTAGTTTTCTTTAGGTGTTGCGCATTAAGTTTAAGGATGACCCAGTGGATTCATATCTTAAGACGGCTATGATTTAGTTTTTCTCGGAGTTGTACTTGTGGTATATGTGCAATCCTATGATCTGACCCCCACACTTCTCATTTGACGTTACTTATTACGATAGTTAGCCTTCGCGAATATCTAGCTTCTTCCTGACTCGTCAACGATCTATCTCATTGATGCATGTAGAAATTTGAGTACTCAGTGAGATGGATCTCACTGGATCCTTTTATTCTTAATTTGGCCATATGTGTTTGCTTTTTTGAAATTAGCCCAGACTGTTGATTCTTTTATATACTTATTTACAACGATACATACTTTTGCATTCAATCTGTGTACAAATATTAAACCACGTATGCATGGATAGACAGCTAGAACATTAAAAGATCAAAATGGTTAATAATTTGAGAACACCATGTAAAGATAAAATGAATATCATTTCTGCTCCATTTTCACAGAGTACAATGAACCCATTCATGGGTATTTGTAGGTATAGTTACATAAAAAGAAAGTGACATGTATTACATGAACGTGTCACTACAAAAAAAAATGCATGTAAACTAATCACCCATATTATCTCGTACAAACTTATCTAATTTGACAAATATAATATTAAACAGTGATCATTATTTTGACTGTAGTTAGCTTGGTGATTAGACGGTGGGTCAGCCACAACTATATGGACCGGATTTATAATATTTCCCTTTGGATGATCTACCGTTTCAAAATCATCTGCTTGCTTCGTTAAAAATCTTGTCATAAAAATCCGATACGATAAAAACTGGACCAATAAAAAGGATGTAACATTTCAAGCTTTGTTGACCGTCGTGAACATGTTTCCTTGATAACATTTTGTCAAGAAAATCACTAGGGAAGACCCTGAATGCCGGAAGCTTACAATGATATTACCAACGCTGTTAATTTTGCTTCGTAAAAATCTTATCAGGAAAAACCGTTTGTGGTAAAAACCTGATCCAAATTATACCGACGATTATGTGATAACTGCATCTTAAGAAACTCCATGGATATATACATCTCTTTAGATGATAATCACCATTCTAAGTTGTTATCTCATTAAAAACCTCGTCAGAAAAATCTAGAGGGACAAAACCTAAACGTAAGAAAACATGAGTACTCAGAACAATGATTGACCCGCAGATGCTGCCTCGTTAAAAACTTGCCAGGAAAAACCCAAAGGGATACAAACCAGGACGAAGGAAAAAGAGTATAACATTTCGAACTGCAGATAGCACTGGACTCGCGTGCCTCATTAAAACCTTGACAAGGAAAACCCAGTGGGAAAAAATCTTGACTAAGGAAAAAGAGTACACGACGTAAAAGTACAACATGCCCAATATTCATAGTCTTCTATGGATTTACTCCCCCTGATGAGTAGCCTTCTTAGTTGATCATTGTGCCAGATAATACTGCATAGAGTTCACGAACCATCCTTTAATGTCTTCAACGGCTTCCTTTAGTTGAGAAACTCGGTCCGACTTTCCTATGTGCAATTTCTTAATGATCCTTCTGATTACACCAACTTTTATTCTCTAAAAACTGTGTCTGAACAATCGTAAACGATTGGAGAAAGATCAAGTATCCTCTACTACCAGACTACTATCTAGGAGAATATTTAGTTGCATTAACAAACCTGCAAAAAATCAAATCTTAAATAACATGATTAGATTTTCTCTGTGGGAGACATTCTGCGATCTTTATGCAAAAGATCAAGCTTAGTGGTACCACGAAGATAAGTAGTTAACTTTCCATCGGACCAATGTCTCGATATTGGTGCGAGATAAAACCAGACCTACATGTTTACTACAAATCCAATATCAGGTATCTATAGCATATTTCAACCTATGTACCATTATGACTGTGTCAGTTTGTCCATTATAAAATTTCTAAACCTTAAAGTTTGACGAAATCAATTGACGGCAAACCACAATGCTCAACCAAGAGATTGAGATCTTGTTTTACCGAGATTTTTATCTCGAACTCTTGCTTTAAGCATTTTTGTGCTTCGAAGAACTCTTTAGGAGTTTCAATAAAATAGATGTTGCATACATCAAACCGAGTAAATGCACAGTTTATGAGCATATAAGATAGTTCACATATCCCTAGATAAAATTCACTTAAACGATTAACCACATTCGTCCAAATCATCTCAATAAGTTTTAGCAAATGCATATGGCATGGTAATTCTACTGATAGTTGAAAACCTTCAGGAATTTACATGTAGTGAGCAGTAACCACATCCATTAGATGCATGTCGGGTCCTTGAAAGACTGTCATATGAATATCAAAGAGGTAATTGCATCTATAATAAGGAATATGTTTCTTTGTAATCCATCTCATCATGTTTCTATGAAATACTTTGTGCCATTAGTTGACCTTATTTTTATTATTATGCGCAAACACCCACATATAGCCAGTATGGCTTACATTTTGGATGTCGGGACTACAAACATCCACTCGTGGCCTAGTGTAGCATCCATTACTGAGTGTTCGTTTTGCAGTTCCAAAGATATGAATTTTTATGAGAATTTGTTATTTTGCTTGGATCTCTCCGTTCAGTTTAACCAATCATTCTTTAATGACATTCCCATATAGAGAGTGGTTTAACACCAACATCATCTATGGCAGTATCAGTGGATACTTTGACTATGTCACCAACAATCATTGTATTACGACCGTAAAATTCTCTATTGCATGCATGCCTTATGGAAATCCCCTCATTTTGAGGTTCCATACTTTTGCAGAGACATTCTCTTATCAGGAGAACTATACTTAGAGAAATCTGATCTTTCTTTGATAATCTCTAAAAGAGTTCTATCGTTCAATGATTGTTATTGGTATTTTCTTTTCAGGAGGAGCAGAATAATTTGAATCAATTAATCATCCACGCTTGTGGTGTGTTTTAAATGACACACTTGCTGCCACATTCATAATTTTTCAAGGAAGCAACTTGATTTGCAATTTCTGAAGATACCAAATCTTTTGCATGTCTTTCAATGCTGAAAACATCAAGATGAGATACATCCTGGTCTATCTTTGTGTAAACCAGGATACTTTACGCCGTTTTTCAGGCAATAGCATTTCCTCCCCTGAATGGTGGGAAGATTTTCCAATCAAATTTGTAAATCTAGTAGCAACCACAGTGGAATACTGCACGTCCCCAAAATAGAAACATGATAATGGTTAAACCATTCAATAAATACAAACGCGCAATAAAATTACTTACCATCAATGCCCAGAACATTACAAAAATGATAAAAAAATCAATGACTAATTAACAAGCAAGAGTTTCATTTAAAATATATACGAGTATAGATACACATTTATCACTCAGGTGATATGTCGAGTCATGTATGACTAGCCGACTAAACTTCCATCAACCTGATGTCAATGGAAACTCGTTGTCAAGGGTGGCGCGACATAACAAGCGAACTTAATTTTCTCATCACGCTTTCTGATAAGCATCAAATTTGTAACCGATGTTAGGACTAAGGTCCTAAAAACATATACAAGTGAGAAAATAACTCAATGTGGATCGAGGTCCATATTTGTCAATCATCTAAACTTTGTCGATAATTCCTTTGCAAAGGGGCATACTTATCCACAATGATTTCAGTAGCTACTCTGAACATTATCGACAACCAGTTTATAATCATTTAATAACGATCTTACATCATTCTATAGAGTATGAGGATATTTTAATCCATTGGTACCAAATTTCATTATGCGGATATTCATCTCATGAGATTTCGACGCAACTCTTATGGATATGCTCCTCGCCAGGAGTTATCAACTCATCACTAAAAGAGAATATGGATGTTATTTGATTAGATCGGGATATACCTCATATTAGAGGTTTTTCGTCTATGCTTGTAAGCATGTTTCTAGACGAAACAATCGATGTGATTCCGTGGCATACCTTACAAGGACTTTAAATTATGCCGAATCAAGCAAGCATACTCTTGTTGGATCATTCAACAGAGTAATCTCCAACACCTTAGGCATTTATTAGTGTGAGAATTTAGATGAGACACAGTTGGAGTTAACCAATATCATCGACGATTCTCCCCCCTGACCTAGGTGGGAATGTCCCATCAACAGAACTTCTAGTTCCGTATTACTTTACCCATTAAGGTAGCAACTGGGTACTGACGCGATAACACGTGACCCAAGAGAGATAACTGATCAGGTTTTCTCTCTCGTTTACTGTCCATCTGGAATAAATTTAAGAATTGACATTATCTTCTAAAATCCACAGTAAACTGTAAACTAACTTCTGTGAACATAGACACTATCTCAATATCAGTCCCAGTCCTGCCAAGACGACCAATAAAAATTAACAGTAATGAACGACACTTCAGGTGCGCATATCATGTCTTTTATGCCACAACGATAGCATAGCTCGACCATGATCAGATATGGCTTATTCAACCAATTATTATGCCACCGTTCCGTATTTTTTCACTTCTAGTGGTACGGTGCTTATCAGGTCCCGAAACCCGAAAAGCTTATTGTGGTCCCTATATTTAAATATGCCTACCACATTTTTCATTTTCCTCATTTGGTGTGTCTATCAATTTGTCAAAAATAGACTTATTTGCATAGGCACTGATGTAAATTTAATTCACCGAATTTTGTGATTTTTGGTAATAGATCAGGCGACGAGAAGATTAGATATTAACTCTTAATATCATTTAAATAAATGCAACACTCATTATCGCTCGACGTTTATATATCTATAAGGCGCAGTTAAAATATGCAGCCCTCCTTGTTGCTGTCACAACATATACAAAGTGCATATCATGCACTAGCTTTTTAAATCTCGTCGATATAAGAGGCGCATATATTATGCATATCGTAAAGCTAGCGAAAACATATAAGGACGCAAAAAGTTTCCACTCTCCTTATTGCCCAATGTAGCATTTATATAACTTATATTTATTCTTTAAATTCAAGCAAAACTATATACCGCAAAAATCAATGACGAAACAACGAAAGAAATTATTTTAAGGGAGTGGAGCGAGACCTTATAGTCATTAAGTACATAGAACGGGAGCTGGATTTTTCAAGCTAGGGGAATCCGTGCGGGTCCCTTGGACCATGGGCCACAGCTACTTGGGTTTAGTTGTAGAATTTAACTTAATTTATTGATCATTACATAGAATTCAATTAAGATATTGTATGAAAGTATGACTCCTTCTGTTCTCGGTTGAGAATTGAAGGATTTGTGATTGAGCAAGTAAAAAAAAATATACATCATATATATGGATCTCGGCTCGTTCAGGACCAATCAAAAAAAATTTGACTTCAGCTTTTTTTTGAGAAGTCCATAATAGTTTTTATTGAATCAGGGATTACCCAACTGCCGTTAACAATCAAGTCACTCACCTTGGCCCTGAACTGAATGTTATCACCAGCAGCAATGCCCGCAATTGACGCAAGACACTTATCACTGCACCATGCATCAAAGAAAAACGAAGTACTTCTACCATCTCCTATCAGACATCGTATGTTAGCATCCACAATTTTGTGAATCCAGCGAATCCCTCTCGCATACGCTCGAGTCCCTCCGGGCCTCTCCTCTCAGTCGAGTCTCTTTGATCCTGGCATAATAGAGGATTTTAATTTGTAATCAATCACCTCACCATTCAGCTTTAAAAGTTTAGCTCACGACATCCAAAAAGGACACGAAAAAATCTTCCATTATTTAATTAATGAGGAAAATTATAAAAGTTATAAAAATTTAAATATTCAACTAAACTCAAAAAATCAAATAATATCACAAATACGATTTAATTAAATACGTACCACGAATGGTGCATGATGACAAAAATTAAAAGATCATATTCCAAGACCACAAATTCACGTTTTTTTTTATCAGTATCAGTCGCACAGTCAAAAACAACTGTATATCATGTTACGATGCAGTTTGGGCCTGATATGCTTTAAGTTGACAACTTACTTACATAACTCGATTCAACTTTCTTGCTGTATCAAAACAAACAATAAATCAAGTTAGATATACAACACAAGGATGTATGATGATATTTGTGAAAACAGTCAAATTAAGTATACAGAGAAAAAGAGAATTCCGTTTATTCTTTTCTATATCAGCATCGTCATTTATTTAGCTAACATCTCATGTATATGGTTGAATCCAACGAGTCGGTAGGTATAAATGGACAAATCATGTTGATAACATTTTATATATTTATTTACACCAACACATATTTTAGCATTCGACCTGTGTATAAATATTAAATCACGTATGCGTGGATAAATAGCTAGAATATTAAAATATCAAAATGGTTAATGATTTGAGAACACAATGTAAAGATAAAATGAAAATCATTTCTGCTCTCTTTTCACTGTACAATGAACCCCTTCATGGGAACTTATAGGTATAGTAAACATAATAAGAAAGTGACATGTATTACATGAACGTGTCACTACAAAAACAATGCATGTAATCTAACCACCCATATTATCTCGTGCAAGCTTATCTAATTTGACAAAAATAATATTAAACGGTGATCATTATTTTGGATGTAGTCAGCTTGATAACTAGACGGTGGATCAGCCACAACTATATAGACCGGATTTATGTTTCCTTTTTTATTATATATTTTATTTCTCCATAGTAGTTGTTACTCGAAGGGAAATATAATTTATCTCAGTTTCTTGTTTTTTAAACTAAAATATAATCTTAGGTATTGTCATTTTTTGTTCACCTTTGTGGAAAAATACAATATTTATGAGTTTTAAGTTGGGACAATTATTGCTAATGCTTTATTGCTTATTGTGAGGGAATTAAATCCCAAACTACACGTGTTCGAATACTATGATAGGAGTATCAAATTATAATAAAACGAGAAACACTGAATCAAAACTCTTTGAAGAGTACTGAAACAGACATCTGAAATAATGATAAGTATTGAAACAGACATCTGAAACAGGCAGCATCGACACATGATTGACACGTAAGTTGCGGGAAATAAAAATAAGTCTTGCGGGAAATACAAATAAGTCTTGCGGGATACAATGCGTTCCAAAGACAGGATAAGAACTAATACGTGGAAAGTTAGATTGGAGGGACCCATTGAAATTTGTTATAAATACCAAACTCTCAAACAGAAAGGAGGACTGAAATTTTTTGGGAAAATTGGACATAAGGAATAGGAACAGAGCAAAGAGTTTAGGTATGACTTGTGTAAATTTTATAGTTCAATTGTTCTTTGATTAAATTGACTTTAATTATGTACATGATATATTTCTGTAACATACAAACATGAATAAAAAATGATCTAAATCTTTATCACCCGTAGATGTAGACAATTTGATTGTCGAACCACGTTAAATCATTGTGTTAATACTTGTAGTAATTCTTTGTTTTGCAATCATGTTATGGTTTCATTTTAAGAGACTTGATTTTATTATGTTTCTGATTTTGATGGTTGTGATCCAAAGACACAAGATTTTTGGTAATCACAATTTGGCGCTAGAAACAAGGATAGGTAAAAGAATATATTCTACCTGTCCAAATCTTCATTTTTAATACCTTGAATTCTATTACCTATGAAACCCCTTATTTTGATTAGGAATTAGTTTCTTTTTAAGTGATATTTCAAAATTCTACATGTAGTTTTTCTTCAAAACTTTTCAACTGATGTTTATATGGAATTAACTGTTATAATCTTATACAACACTTCTTTAATTGACATTTTATTTTTAATACTTTCTGGTTACCTCATATGTTCTTTTAATCATGGGTTTGAAAACTTCGTTTATAAACTCCCACCATAATATTATGATTTATAGCGATCTTACAAAAGAATTAAGCGTGAAGCCATTAAATTTATATACCCCTGATTCAATTGTTTGAATGGATTAAAATTGTATTAAAACTACCTAGTTTTGACTCTTGTTAAAACAATAAAATAACCTTGGATTGAATTTCTGAGCTTGCTTCTGATATGTTTGTAAAAAATGATTTGATGAACTCATAAAACCTGGGTTAAATTGGAAAGTTATCTACCTATTATGTGGTAAATTGAATTTTAGCTGAGATGTTTCTATCAGTAAAATAGTTTTATATGTTTATTACGGATGTTAAAGTTCTATGAAACACATATCCCATTATCTGAAATCTTTTTAGTACATTGACAAAGAAACTTCTACGACAGCACAAGATTGAACAAAACAGATATTGAAATATTTTAAAAGAAATTACATAAATGGAAACAGTTGCAAATAGAACCGTGCAAGAACAAGATGGTGATATAAGAAATATGGGAAATCAGACAATAGAAACTCTTCCAGAAAGAGAAGTATGAGGAATCTCAAGAACCACAACCTTTGGATGCTCAGGAAAATATTCCAGTTAATCAATCAATAAACCAACCATATGAAGAAGTATCACAAAATAGGGTTGACCCCATTAATCATCTACTTGAAGAAATGATTGAAATGCGCAAGGTTCAGAAGACTTGTACAGAAAAAATAGCCCTCTTAACCCAAGAAAATCAAATGCTTAGAAATAAAGCCCAACAAGATGCGGAAGCATCTGTTACCAGGATACAGGGGCAAGAGGCAAGCTCAAACAGACCCACAAAAAGTAAAGCAAGAATTAATCAAGATCAAAGGGTCTTGGTAGTGGAACCCGCACATGATACATATTTTCACTCAGGACAAAACAAGATAAATCAGCAGTATGGGTCAGATAGACTGGATTTTGATGATTTAGATCCGCAAAATAACAGATGGCAAATTTTTTTAGAGGACTTGGAAAAAATGAGAGCAGAAATCAAAACTTTGAAAAATAAGCAGGAGGGAGGACGACTTGAAGAAGTGATAAAAGAGGCCAGTAGAACACCATTGGCCTCATACCTTGCGCATGCGTCTCTCCCGCATAAGTGCAATATTCCCATATTTGGATGCTATGATGGACGAAGGATCCAGCGGCTCACTTAAAATACTACAATCGCAATATGACCCGTTGGGAACAGAATGATATTATCATGTGTAGATATTTTCCTTCAAGTTTGAAAGGCTCAACATTAACATGGTATAATAATTTACCGGAAGGGTCAATACATTCGTATGCTCAACTGACCCGTAAATTTTTAGAAACCTACATGTATAATAAGCCAGCAGACACTGGGATGGAAAAGTTATTTGCCCTTGCGTCTTGGAAAAAGGAGACCATCCGAGACTACACAGATCGATGGCAGGCGATCTGTCAAGCAATAGGGAATGTAACTCCAGAAATTTCTATTAACTGCTACAAAAATGGAGGATAGCCAACCGAATGAGCCCACTCTTTGTAGATATTCATGGAAAAAATCTGAAAACCGAAGGGGATCTTATGGAGATTATTGAAAAATATGCAAGGTTGCAGGATATTCAAAAACAACATCCGAGAATAATTTCCCAATATCATAGGGTTGCCAACAGAGCAAAGAGTTTAGGTATGAGACTTGTGTAAATTTTATAGTTCAATTGTTATTTGATTAACTTGACTTTAATTATGTACATGATATATTTCTGTAACATACAAACATGAATAAAAAATGATCTAAATCTTTATCACCCGTGGATGTAGACAAGCTGATTGTCGAACCACGTTAAATCATTGTGTTAATACTTGTAGTAATTCTTTGTTTTGCAATCATGTTATGCTTTCATTTTAAGAGACTTGATTTTATCATGTTTCTGATTTTGATGGTTGTGATCCAAAGACGCAAGATTTTTGGTAATCACACTTATGATGGTATCTTCGGATTGTGTATGTTATATTGAACCATAAAATCATAAACGTATCCCTCGCTGACGATTCCAATTGGAAATCTGCAACAACTTTTCCATTTGATATTGTGAGGCACGGGTGTAGTTAGAAGGGGAAGGTGGTCGACCATGTGTCCACAAGATATGCCTTTTTGGTACGGTTGGTCAAATAATTCAAGGTGAAAGTCCACATGGTCCTTACAAAGAGATATTGCCTGAATACTACAAGATTGTTCCAAATGTAAAAATAGTCTCCATGACTGATCTTTGATTTTTTTTATTTTTAGCATCCTTTGTAAATTTAATACCAATTTTTTGATTGTAAGGTATTGTATTAGAAGTTACTATTAAGGTTTGAGAAATTAGATTAAACTTTTTATTTATGGGATCTGCATTTTTGGACTCAATTGCACTTGTTGCTACCCTTTTATTAGAGTTTTTGATTTATTCTAAACACTCCTTCTTTTGTAAAATTAAACACCTAAATACCATTGTATTTTAATTTTTAAGTAGTACAGCACATATATATTCAAATTTTTAAAGGCTGCAACGCATATGTACTCGATTAGTTGGTACCAACGTACTCGTTTTTTTAAGCAATACAACATAACTGTACTCAATTAATTAGTGTATTGTAACACAATTATTTAGGGCATATTTAATGTTCATATGTTTATTTGAGTAGTATAGTTTAGCTATACTCGATTTATTGGTGCATAATATTTATATTGACAAACGAGTACAAGAAAAATATACTTAAAAAATAGTATATAATGATGAAAATTTAAGTAATGACTTTAATAAAAGATAATGTGGTATATCTATACTTAATTAACTGGTGCGTAATATATGCATTTGTAAATGAGCGCATCAAAAATATACTTTAAAAACATTATATAATTCCTGGACTGTTTATAAATTTGAATAACGGCCTTAATATATGATAGTGCGGTGCATTTATACTCAATTAGTTGGTTCGTACGTAATATCTGCACTTATATTTGAGTGCATAAGAGATGCACTTTAAAAGCAGTATATAATGTATGCTCTTCTTGAAAATTCGAGTAATGACTCTAATAAAGGATAACACATTGTAGCTATACTCGATAAATTGGTGCGTAATATCTGCAGTGATTAATGAATGCATTAATATATTTTAAAAATAATATATAAGGCTTGCACTGCTTGAAAATTTGAATAATGACTTTAATAAAGGATGGTACGGTGTAACAATACTCGATTAATTGGTGTAAAATATCTGGACTGATAAATGAGTACATTAAAAATATATCAAAAATAATACATGCATAACTTGAAAGTTCAAGTTATGGCTCTAACAAAGAATAATGCAGTATAGCTATACTCGATTAATTAGTGTATAATATTTTCTGTGATAAATAAGTGTTAAAAATGTACTAAAAATTAGTATATAATGCGTACACCATAAAGAATTGACTAAAAGAATACTTAGAAATGGGTAAGCGAGTGTATCACTAAATGACCGCGCACGGTGGGGGAGCCGATTTTGACCGAAAAATCGTTCAATATTGATTAAACACTATGAAATATGAACGACATTTAGGCAATTCATTTAATTTAGACAAGTTTTTTACTTATCAAGTGTTTTAGTAAGTATCATCACAACCATCCATATGTCCAGTGGTTGGTTATGATGATGCTAGATTAAAAATGTTCGAGCATCACACGAATAAAAAAAATTCATGGAGGAAAGAGTAAATTTTAAAATGAAGTTATAGAAGGCAAAATTAAAAATATAAAATTCTCCAGTGGTTGGTTGTGATGCTGTTAGATCAATAAATGCTCGAGCAGCATGCGAGCAAAATTTTTCCTTCCGATTACACTTTTTCTTTAGCAAGATT
Organism: Papaver californicum; assembly: GCA_023531435.1. Lineage (NCBI taxonomy): Eukaryota > Viridiplantae > Streptophyta > Magnoliopsida > Ranunculales > Papaveraceae > Papaver > Papaver californicum. The sequence continues at coordinate 2,150,032 of JAJJMC010014301.1, read as the reverse complement.
TGTTCATGGTATAAATTTTACACGCACACTATCAAGTACACCAATTTCATATAATTTGTCGGTCTATCACAGCTTAAACTAAATATCCCAAGTAGCCAACAGGTTTGGTCTAAAAGTGAAAGAAACAAGGCATTATATTCAATCTGCTAAAATATTTTTAGTCGACTTGCACGGTGGGAGGCCGGCGAGCAAGCAAAGACATAACATAATTGATCTAAGACCAGAATCACATGTAAAAAGAATGTAAAATTTGTGTCTTTTTATCTACACGTTCGTATACAAGTTTGCCATATCAGACTCCCGTATACTTTCCTTTTAATCATGTTTAAGTGCACCAAAGCCAAGAGTTAAAAGAGGGTTAAAGCATCAAATATTGAAGCTCGACTTTCGTAGCCGTAGCCATAGCCATAGCCATATGTCACGGGGTCGGTCCTTCGCCTCGACTTTACTCCGTGCGGCACTTGTCTAGAAGTCCGTTACTAGACAAGTCAGCCTCCCAAACAAAGTTTAACCAACTTTGTATAACTACTCAAGATCAAAACTCACAAGAAATTCAAGAACGCTCAAGAACACCCAAGAACAAGAGAGAATGATTGAATGAGAGAATTAAGTTTGTATTACTCTCTTACTTGGATTGTTGGATTATTGGATGATTACAAATGAGAATGGCATCCCTATTTATATTAGTTGGGAGCCAGGAATGTTCTAGAAACTTATCTAAGATCTATACA